>APFE031475932.1:10369-53348 GCA_000404065.3 Pinus taeda | reverse complement strand
TGGCATACTCTGTTAGTGTGCTGAGCCAGTTTATGTCCAGACCACTTGACAGTCACTGGAATGCAGCAAAATGTGTGTTGAGATACCTTAGTGGTACTTGTAATTATGGTATTTTATACACTGATAGTTCTGATGTTACTTTAGCAGGTTATTCTGATTCTGATTGGGCAGGTAACCTGGACGATCGTAGATCCATCATAGGTTATGCATTTAGCATTGGATCCGGGGTTATTTCATGGTGCAGCAAAAAGAAAAACACTGTAGCGTTATCGTCATGTGAAGCAGAGTACCAGGCATTGTGTGCAGCTACATGCGAAGCCATTTGGTTGAGGAGATTGCTTAGTGATGCAGGCAAAGGACAAAAAGCAGCAACCAGCATCAAAATAGACAATCAAAGCACAATAAAGCTTGCATACAATCCCGGTTTCCATAAGAATACTAAACATATTGATACTCAGTTTCACTTTGTACGGGAAAAGATACAGTCTAAGGAAATTTGCGTGGACTATTGTAATACCTGTGATAATTTAGCTGACATCTTTACTAAGCCTCTAGGGCGAATAAAGTTTGAATTACTTAGAGGGATGTTAGGTGTGCACAATAACCCTTTCTTCATTAAGGGGGGGAGTTAGAAACAATGAAGAAATGGTTATGTGGTTGTAACATTACCTCTTACTTTAGGAGTTGTTCCTAGAATTTAGGAGGTTGGTTTCAACTACCTATTTTTCAGTCATGTATTTAATATGTAATATTCATTCATTGTAATGTATTGAGTGAACGAGAGAGAGAGAGTCTCCTCCTTGTATGAGTGCAGTCTCCAGGTGATGTACACACCTGTGAGCTGCAACTCCTTCTGATTAATTCAAGTTTCATTATTTTTATCTCATTATTGAGACCAATGTTGTTGTAGCGTCGAATTTTGGAAACCATGGATTTATGAAGAGTCCTAATCTACCCCAAAACCATGACCCCTAGTTGAGAGTAAAATCCATATTTTTTTGTGTATCAAATTGAACAACAAAGATTCCCTTGGAGCATAAGTAAATATCATAGTTGGGAGTCCATGTGGTGAATAACCATCAGTTTAGAGCCTCTGATTTCGGCTGGAACCCATTGAATCTACAAATAACAACTTCAATTTAGAGGATAGTAAAAAGACCATTTACTTGTGTTAAATTAATTGCCATAACTTATGCTTGTTCCATTTGTTGAACGATGTAAGATCCTAGGTTATTTTGAATTTGATTAGATGAATTGTGTGTCTTCCCTTGCACTGCATCCTTGAAAGAGCCCGATCTAATAGGGTTTTTGGATCAAACAACTTCCATAAACTATTCCATTAGATTTTCTAAAACTCTGAGCTCCACCTAGCAACCTCATAGTTGGGATAACGATGGAGTCCCACACAATGCCATATTCCTTCAACTTGATAGAATCTTGTAGCAATTTTCCCTCAAATAACATACTTTGAGCAAGTGCAACTTTATTATGGATTTTTTGGATGCTTTGTTTTAGGTTTCCAACCAGTTTCGAACCCCCAATCCAACCCTCGATCCAGAGAATGGGAGTTTTCCCCTTGAGATTCTTCAAGAAAATTTGAGGTGTTCCTTCTTCCACCTTCACCATCCTTTTGGTTAGATCTAAGGGAGAAAACTAGTAGATGTTCTAGATAATGTCCCTCATTTTATGATAAAAAATTTCAATCAGATCTATTCATATATGGGGTCTAATGAGTAATTACTTTATTTTAATATATATAACATCTAATTAGAATACTTATTCATAATATTTATTTCCAATAATTATGGATATTATTATATATATCATCTAATTTCAATTTTCAAATACAAACTTCCACAATCGTAATTCATGGTGAGAAAAAACGCATTTAGAAAAATTGTATTAAAAATTATTGAAAGATTCCACGTTTAGGTAAAACCTTCACTCATCATCAAAAACATAAAGCAAAAAATATCCCCAACATAAAACATTCCAACCTTTTTAATCACAATAAACATTTTCTTCTCATCCAATTTCAATACTTATATATTCATTTTCAATAATTTTCCAAACATTGAGTAATTGATTGATTTTACATAGCTAGTAACTTGATAACACACCTCGAAACTATACCACTAGTGACATTCTCAACATAACCCATGGGCAATGCTTGGTCAAATCACTTTAACCAACCATCTTATCATATAAATCCATCCGGGGTTAGGTAACGACATAGAAACTTTAGAAACATTACAACTTGTTAATACGAGTATGCACGTTGTTAACGTTCGTGTTCACATGGTTTAATAAACAATAAGCTGTATCACTACTAGTTCCCAAAGTTCGTGTTCACATGTATGATGCTCATTAGAGTTATAATTGCATAAAACTAATTGGTTTATATTATTTTATTTGAATTTAATGATATAATTTTGGTAATACTTTTTTTTTAATTATTTTTAAATATATAAAAAGATATATACCTGAAAAGAAATTGAAATAAATAGTTTATACACCTTTAATAAATCCAGTCACAGTCCAACCATTTTTAATTAAATTTTAATCGGATCGAATGTTGTGCAAATCTCGAAACAAATATAAACCATATAAACCATTTTCTCAAAATATTGAAATAACACCCTTTACACTAAATACCAAATAAAAAATGGTGACGTGAAATGACAAGGGGTTCTAGAATCACAATAATTCTAAAAATTGAGACGTTGACGCCATGATGAACGTGGGCACAACGGGACAACACATTATTGTCAAAAAATTACAATAATCAACCGGCGTAGCTGTCAATATACATACCTTTAAGCATTAAAGCTAACATGGTTGTAACAATGTAATATACTATTATTAGGAGTAGAGTAAGCTTTGAGTGGGATTGAAGTTTTAATTGTAATAAAACATCTTAATAATGGATAATTTAGAAAATAAGGTTTTATCTTTCATAGGTTTACAATATAATGTTAATATTATGGGTATTGAATATTAAATTATATTTAATATTAATATCATGGGTATTAAATATTAGTTTATATTTATTTAAATTTCATATTTATGAAGAATTAGAAAAAAAAAAATTTGAAATTTTTTGGGTATGAAATTTGAAAAAATAAATTATCTCTCTAAAAATTTGATTTTTTAAAATTAGATATATAGATTTAACCTATTTTTAAAATACGATTTTTATTTGGCTTAATCAAAATTTTTACATAGCATAATATAACTTTCAATTCAATTATAATTTACTAGGTAAATAGATTTGGTGGTAAAAATATCATATTTCGTTGAATATCCACATTTGTGGTGTTTTAGCAAACGGTTTTGACAGCTGCTTGTTTTCGTCCACGGTTTCTATCCTATAAAAAAATACTTCCTAATTACAAATATGAATCTAAAAGATTAGATATGTCAATTTTGTAGCACAAAAATAATTAAATATATCGATCCAAAGCAGCCATCTAGAAGAACTATAACAAAATATTAGAATAAATTTGTGGCAAATTTCGTTAGTGGGTAAGAAGATTTGGAAATTTTTGGCAGTTTGCCGTTTACAAGATACCTACTTTTGGCTTTGTAAAGTTTGTTCTAGAAAGTCCAGGCTTTGAGTTCGTTTCTTATCATAATTGGTCACAAACGGGATTACCTTTCTGGAACAATTCAAACTTGATGCTGACATGTATATATTTATGAAAACGATATTAGATTCTAGGGCAGAGGTGTAATAATTATCAGACACAATTGTTGACTGTTATAAGCGATTTCTTGTGGAGGAGTTTCAGTCAGAATGGGTTAAGAAAATGGCGGATTGCTGAAGTTTTCAACGACTGGTTAAAGTTTTTTTGATTTGGGTTTTTTAGTTTTTCTTGGTTGTAGGATCAATTGTTGAGGTGTATATCACAGAGAAAGAGATTAATGCGGTGTGGAAGGATATTAGTGGAAGGCGAAGCAGAAGAAATCTCGGACTTGCCCAAGCCGAGATCGTGGCAGAGAAATGGAAAGAAAGCGAATCCATTTTCCGCTAGAGGGCTTGACAAGTTCCAGAGCGTCTATGCAGAGCTTTCTGCCAGAAGAAAATGCGTTGCCAAGGAGACTGGTGTGCCGGAGGCCATGGTGAGATTCGCATATTCGAAGAAGGGATGGACTCCGCTTCTGGTGAGAGCCGGAGAGACGATCGGGAAGACAAAAGGTGGCCGGGGAAATCTCAGACTGGTAGAGAATAATAATGGCGAGAAGGACGGGGAATTGAGCAGAAAAGCTCAAGGGAATCATATTAATGGAGAGTCTGAGGGTATTTCAATTTCTATGTTGGATGAAAGCAGCCATTGCCTGGTCATGCCATGGTTTTTTATTTCTAGGGTTTTTGGTTTGAGTGCTATGTCTGTGAGAAGATCTGCTATTCCCGCGGCCGCGGCCATGGCTGTGGGTGGTGCGCAGTGCATGAAGAAGTTTATTTTGAGCGGGCTTTTGTTCTCTTCACTGCTTTTCAGAAATCCTGGAAACCCTAACCCTAATCAGAATGGACTCAGTCTTGAAGCAACTGCAGAGAAGAAAGATACAGAGAAGGTGATGAAATTAACCCCAAGACCGGGGCTTAATGTGAATGCACTTGCATCCAGCACCCCTCTGAGATCTTCTGTTCATCCAATAGAGTTCTTGGCTTCGGCTTCTCCGAGGGCTGTGAAGTCTAAAAAAGTCAACGATAAACACAATCGTTACCATCGAAATAAATCTAAAGCTAAAATATTCAGAGCTGTTTCCATGGACAATAGGCCCATCAGACCTCCGAGAACACAGGGATCTGATAGCTTTTACAGGAGAACCAGGCCAGCCATGGTTTACGATGCCAGGGCGGTTGCAACTGCTATGATCGTCACGCTGTTCTGTCTGGCATTCTACGGCCGGCTAAGTGCAGTCTTCTTTACATCTGCATGGTGGTATATCGTCCCAATATTCTGCCACCATTCAGAAAGAAAGGATGAATAACAATAATATGGCAACCAAAGGCCACCATGATGTTATTGTGTAGGGTTCTTGATCTTCAAGCCGCTGAAAACACGATCAAGGCGATAATACAATAAGGAGGAACATGGCAAAAATGCGATAATGGATGCATTGCTGGAGAGGAAGCAAAATTAATAAGGTTGGTTTCTGACTTGCAGGAGCCATATAGCTTTTTTGTAGATCTCGTTGTTGTAGCGAACCCAATTCTGTAGATACTGTTTCCTTATTTGAGTGAATAGTAAGTTAGGGTGTGGGTTAGTTAAAACTGTTGAATGCTTGAAGATTTGAATCCATTTTTGAGTTCTTTGCTTTTCTTGTATACATTAATGCTGGATCTTGCTATATTTGGTATTGGATTTATATCCAATATCATGATTCTTGGATTGGCTATTTTCTGCCTCGTTATTGGAGAATCAAGTTTAAAAAAATATGTTGTATATCATTCGCAACTCAAGTTGTATTGATGCAATTTACATTTCTTATCATGATTTTTTGAACTAGCTGTTTGTATTATTATGATATCTATACAATTCAGAACACAGTTATATAGTTAATTAACCAGCCTGAGGACAGGAGGGTGGTCATTGTGAATAGATTGCAGGAGAGGACGCAGAATTCATAATGTTAGTTGCCCAATGAATTGTAATGACCGGTAAGTTTGTAAATGGCCACTTTTTGTTTTGATTATATATTTTGGAAATTTGATGTATAGAAATGATTTGGATCACTGTTTAACTTAACTTCTGTCGATCAAATTTCCAAATATTCCAAAAACTATATTTAAATTACATTCAAATTTGTCAATCAAACAATACATTTTGACAGATTGATACCATATCCAAAACGCGGTTATTTGGGCCACTTTCAGAAGAAGTTGTGTTTTAGGAATTCAGTGATTTGATTTTCTTCGGATGTTATGAGCAACTTTTTGATGTATTTAACGGAATTCAACTGCTTTGATTTTGCCTCTGTGTGTATTTATTTAACTGGAATTCAGCCATTTTGATTTTTTTTTATGAATCAAAAGGAATAACATTTATGAACCATGATAAGGGATTAAAATTCAAGCAATTATAAGGATATAAAACTATTTAATATTAAAATATCATTTATCAATATTTTAAAAACAAATTTCTAAATCAGCATTGAAAAAGTGATAATACGTTAGATTTTAAATCATCTATAGAATAAAGGAAGTTTTATAATATGTTATATTTATAGTTTTATGACTTTTGTGTTTTTATTTTTTAATATAATTTTATTTCTATGGAGGTCATGTGTGTATTATTTATTTATGAAAGTTAGAGATGGTTAATGGATGGGTATTTGGAATTTAATATTTTGTTGGGTGTGAATTCTCATCTCGTTGAAGAGGAGCAATACCAATTTCAAGGAGCATTAGGATTCAATGATTCATCTTTTGAAGATTTGGTTTTTACAATAGAAATTATTAAAGATGTTAGGATTTGTATTGGTATTTAGATTACTGATGGTAATTTTAAAATATTTTAAATTTCTATTATTTTTATTTTAGGTTTTTACTGTTATTTGTTTATTTGAATTTAAGAATTATATTAAGTAATTTTATTATTTTTTATATGGTGTTTTTCTTATTACATAACTTATCTTTTTTAAGAATAAGAGTTAATTTTAAATGTAGTTTCATATAATTGATTTCATAGATATAATAATTTAATTGATTGTTTTAAATTGGGGTTATTTTGAGTGGTTGGAAGAAAAGAATAGAATCTTCTGCATTTAGATTCAATTTTTGCAAGTAACATGATGAATATTGACAATATTAATATTGTATATGTATATTTCTCAAATGAAATATACAATATTATACTTGTGAAAAGAAACAAAATAAAATAATTATAAGCATGCAATTTTTTATTGTAAAACATATTAGATATAAGTTAGGGCTAAAATCTTTATACATGTGTGGAAATGTAAAAATAAGACCAAACAATGTTAAAAACTTGTCACATTATATTCCAGTTCAAAAGTTTATTACATTAAATTTTAATACTCACATAACTTTGTTTATATTTTAGTTCAATAATTATAAAAAAAAAATTCCTTATTTTAAAAATGTTATTAATTTTTTAATGCAATTATTAGTTATTAACCATTTTAAAATATATTTATTAATTTTAGTTGTGATTATTAAGATAGATATGTATGTAGTTTGTTAATATTTATTTCTGAGAGATGTTTTTTCCAGTATGAAAGAGATGTTGTCCTATCATGTAAGCATTTTGACTTAGTTAATTTACACAATAATAATAAATAATATTTTTAGTTCCAAAAGAATAAATAAAATAACTAATAAATAAATAAATTAAATAAAAAAGTATTATTATTATTAATTATTAATTAATAAATAAACCCAGCTAGATCCATCTTAACTCTGAATCTACCAAATGATAAGAGGGATCAATTCTCTTGATGTGCAAGTCTCTCAAAGCTTGGTAGATCCATAGTTAAGATCTAGGCTAGTTATTATAGCATATATATTTTTTCCAAAGAAAAGATTTATATTCAAGAAAGTTAAATATATAATATCAACATAAATATGATATTAAAATTATATATCTATCCATTTTTCCAAAATTGACTACACAATCGCCACTTTCTATGCTATAAATCTTAACAAAGCAAGCATCCTAAAAATTCCAATTTCTGGTAGTCTATGAACTCATAATAGCTCTATGAAATCATAATAGCACATTGCCCCGACCAAAAGAGATAGGGATTTTTTTAGTTCATTAGCTTTGTTATTTAATTCCTCTAAAATATGGTATAAAGAGAATCATTTCAAGGATGTGAAAACCTACTTTATATCCTAAAGTAAAGCATCTAGCCTCACATCCAATATTGAATCACCCAATCAATTACCAACTTTGAATCTCCCATAGTTGAATTTTCTTCACATATCTTTTTTTTTTGTAGGCTGCGGTATTTTATTATCTACAGGAAAATAATAGTACAAAACTTAGGCTCCTCAATCTGCCCCACAGGGAAACCAGATCTGTTGGAACCTATACTTACATATGCCATTAATGATATCACAACTGTTTATCGTCCAGACTGGTAAGAACATAAAAGGTCTTTCTACAACCATAATAGATGGCAGACTCAAAATGTACGTTCTCAAAGGAACAAACCCCTAAACAGCTGCCGCAAGGGCAACCCAGATGGAACTTTAATAAAACAAAATAAACAGCAGACTCAACAAGCGCGTTCCCAAAAAACAAACACCTTAACAGCCGTCGTAAGGGCGACCCAGATTGAACATCTAAAAACCATAGAAAACGGTAAGCAAAAGGAAAAAAGGGGAAAAACTAGGCTTTTCTCAGCGCTGGAGACCATCAGTCGATGTTAATATTGACTCTGTCCTTCCTCTGCTCCATCAGCGTGGCCTTGATATCCTTGAGGAGGTCATTCTGTTGTCTAACCAGCATTTCCACATTTGCCACTTCTTTTTTCGCCGCCGCCATGTCCTGAGCCATCTCCACCATTTCCGCTGCAACCTGTTCCATGGCCTTAGCCAGAAGGTGCTTCAAGACCTAGTAGGTGTGGAGAGCGCGACGGTACAGGGTGAGCCTGCCCCGAGTATGACCAGGGTCTGGTAACTGCAGAGACCAATCATTCATTTCCGGGTCTGAAGGCTCCTCAAGCACTTTCTCCTCCATAGCTTCAATAATGTTCCTAATGTGAGCATTTGAATCCAGATTGTAGGCCTGATCTGCCTCATTCACCGTTTGACTGATAGACCTGTTTCGTCTTTTGTGTCTTTTCTGCGTCCGGCTACCCTCCACCTTGCTGGTGGCCCGTCGGGGGCGGCCGCGACCTCTCTTTGCCTGCTAATTTCTCCCTTCTCCCTCCTTAACTCGCTGCGAGCTTCTACTACTCTGCCCGGTTTCAAATCTCTTGCCTCTGGGTTCCTTGACCTGCCTGCAGTTGAGCTCCTTCGAGCTTTCTATTTCGATTTTGGTCCTGACCCCTTCAGCTTGCCTACCTTCTGCAGTCGCCTTCTCCTCTTGGGCATCCTTAACTCTGCGTTCACTCATTTTTGATCGATTGAGTCGTTGGTTGGGGTTTCGCTGCCAGAGCGCCGCTTCACTTGCCACCTTCTTCGGAATGCTTCTGCTGGACATTCTAACTTTGTTCCTCCTTATAACTTCCCACCCACAATTGTTCAAATGATGCAGAGACTCCCTCTTGCGCTTGCCACTAATACCCTGAATGTGTGCTTTGGGATTGTGAATCAATTTTTGTTTTGGGCCGCGACCCTGCCTTGCTGCGAAATCATTAATTGTCACTGACGGGGTGTGAAGGGTGCCGCCCTTCTGTCCTCTCCTAATAGCCTCCGGATGTTGTCTTGATCTCCCTCTCCCTCTCCACGCGGGGGTGTTATTAAGCCTATTCTGCATCATGATTATCCTTTCTAATGAGCTGATTTAGCCCATCCCATCGTGCCAGCAGTTCCTGATTGGTCCAGCTGTCATCGATTGGCTCCATTCGTTCATTGCTTCCCCAGTTCGCCAAGCAGTCCGCTGGTTTATTGCCCTCGCTTCTAACATGCGACGTGATCGTGAAATCGATATCTGTCAGCAGTTCCCCTATGTCTTGGACTGTGCTAGCGCTTCACCAACTTTTCACCACCTTCTCCCAATTCTTCCCTTGGATTAATTGCCTGATCGCATTAATCACCATGGTGGAATCTCCTTCAATTTCTAACTTTCTGTAGCCGTTTCTTCTGGCAATTTTGAGGTCTTGGTAAACCGCCATGAATTCTGCCTCATTATTGGTCATTGTTCCTCCATGTTCAGTGTACATCCATTCTGTAATCCTTCTCCATTTCTGAAGATTCCGTCGAAACCCGCTGGACCCGGATTCCCTTTAGCAGCTCCATCGCAATTGAGTTTAATAAATACTTCTGGTGGTTTTCTAAAAACCGATCGGCTTTGATTTGCTAATTGGCAGTTCGGTTTAGAAGCTTGATGTAATATCATCCCCTGTTCTACGTTTAACTTCTTGAGGATTTCTGTTTCAGCTTCTGTAGTTTTCCAGTCTTCGTCTGCCTAGTTCTCCGCTAGGATTGTCTCTTTGATTTGCTTTAATGTTCTCATCCATATTTCCTCTGGGCCTGTGGACTTTCCTTTAAAAATTTGACTATTTTGTTCCCGCCATAAATTCCAAACATTGAAGCCAGCTGAAATGCTCCACGCTCGTCTTACAATTTTTCTATGGAACTTTCCTTCTCCCCACTCACTAAGGGTTTAAATTATATCCCGCAGGTTTCTTGCTGTTGTCGCGAATAGATTTTTCGTTTGCTCCCACTGGAATTGAGCTGCCCTGCATCCATTAAGCAGGTGTTCCTGGTCTTCTTCTCCTGAATTGCAGAGGCAACATCTAGCAGGGCCAGAGAATCCTCTTTTTTGGATTCTATCCCAAGTTAAGATCCGCTTTCTTCCAACCAACCAAGCAAACAGCTTAATCTTCGGCCACCACTTTGTTTTCCATATCTTTTTCCACTTTTGCTCTTCCTCTCCTGGATCATTCTGGGTTTTTAGTTTGTAGGCTTCTTGTATTGAGAATATCCCTTTTGTTTCTTTGCCCCATCGGAGGATGTCTCTGCCGTCTCTCTTTTTTATCTTCCTAGAATCGGTTTCCTTCCTGTACGCTGTCTTTTGTTCTTCTGTTGCATTCCTTTTCCATTCCTCCAGAGGTTTCCATTCTCGCCATTCCTCATTTCCAGGTGCTGCATTCCAATAATCTTTAACCATCAGGAGTCCTTTGTCAACACCTGTTCGGTAAATTTCCTGCATGCCTTGTAGGTTCATCATTTTTCCTCTTTGCTGCCAATCTTCATCCCAAAATCTCGCTATCTGGCCTCCTCTTATTTCCCAGAATATATGATTGTCAACTAAGTCCCTGCTTTGGAGGGATAAGTTCCAAATATCCAAGCCCCGGGGGATATTTTGGTCTCTAAGAATTTCTTCCGGGGAGAGAGGCATATTGTATTTAACAGTCGAGATTTCTTTCCATAAGTCTGGGCCCCCTTGTAGCCATCTCCATCTTAATTTTGCAGCAAGAACTTGATTTAAGGTCCATGGATCTCTGAGGCCTAAGCCACCTTTTTCCTTTGGTTTGGTTAGACTCTTCCACGAACAGAGGGCCCATTTCTTTTGTTGTTTCGGGCCGCCCCATAGAAATTTTCTATAAATCTCAACCAGTTTATTACAAATTCCTTTAGGGGCAGCCATTACAGATAATGGATATATCGGGATTGCTTGGATAGTGGCTTTGAGTAGCACAACCCTAGCTGCCAGGTTCAGAGCGCGGAAGGTCCAATTATCCAGCCTTTTCATGATCTTTTCAATGATATTTTTCCAGTTTCCTATTTTAAGGGTAGATGTGTCCAGCATAGTTTCTAGATATTTGGTAGGGAGATCCCCTATCCTATATCCCATGACCCTGGTTAGATGGATCTTAACCGGTTCCACTGTGTTAAAGAAAAAGGTTCTGGATTTGTCCTTATTCACTTCCATCCCTAAACCATCCATAAATAGCTCTAGAATTTTCTTTATCCTTTTGACTTCTTTCAGGGTGGCTTGGCAGTATATCATTATGTCATCCACAAATTGTTGGTGTGTGACTGTGGTTCGATTCCCCCATAATCTGAGACCTTGAATTTTCCTTTCTCTTACTTCTTTTTAAAAATATCTACCTAATCCTTCTGCTGCAATTATGAAGAGAAAGGGACATAATGGGTCCCCTTGTCTGAGACCCCTTGAGGCATTGAAAGTTTCTGTTGGCGCTCCATTCAGCAAAATAGAGAAATTCGGGGTAGAGATCATGCTTATAACCCAGTTAACCCATCTATCACAGAATCCAAAGGCTTTAAGGATTCTTTCCAGGTACTTCCAGCTTAGCCTATCTTAGGATTTTGAAAGGTCAAGTTTAATTAGCATACCCTTTTCTTTTTTAGTTTTCATAGTGTGAAGGACTTCCTGGGCCACTACAAGCCCATCCAGAATCTGCCTTCTTTCAACAAACCCTGTTTTCTCTGGGGAAATAATACTTGGTAGAATTAGTTTTAATCTCTGGGCAACTATTGATGCCACTATCTTATAGATGACATTACACAGGGCTATAGGGCGAAAGCCATCAGCTTGCTCAGCCTGATTAGTTTTTGGAATCAGGGATAAAAGGGTTGAGTTTAGTCCTAGCCAAAGTTTTTGATTTATTTTGGCCTCCTCTACAACTTCCAGAACTTCTGTTGCAAGGAACTTCCACCCTGCTTGGAAGAATTCTACTGTGTACCCATCCGGGCCAGGAGCTTTGTTCCTTTTCATGTTTCTAACAATGTCCTCCACTTCTTCCATGGTGATTTTTCTCATGAGTGCCAAGTTTTGATCTCTTGTAACTACATTTGGAATTTCACTACTTATCTTTGCTATGGCATCTGCTCTGTTGGTTTGTGGTTCCCTCAGAATGTCTTTGAAATGCTTTACCAGAACTTTTTCAATTTCTTCATGTTGTAGAACTCATTGCCCTTCTTGGTTTTTTATAGAAAATATTCTGTTTCTTTGTCTATGCTGAACCATTGCTTTATGGAAAAACTTAGTATTCCTCTCTCCCTCCCTAAGCCATTGCACCCTTGATTTTTGCCTCCATAAAATCTCTTCTTGTTTTCTTCTTTCTTCTAGCTGATTTAGCACTCTGCCTTCTTCTTATGTTCTCTCCTCTTCTATTCCTTCCATGATATCCATCTGCTGAAGGTCTGCCATTCTCTGTTCTAGTCTCTTTTTATCTTCCGTAATATTCCCGAATTCTTCTTTATTCCATTTCTTTATCTTATTCTTCATCTCCTTCAGTTTGAGTTGGAAGGTGTGCATCTTATTCTTTCCCCTTTGCTCACTCATCCTCCACCATTCTTCTAGCTTCTCCATCAGTCCTTCATTTCTTAGCCAAAAAGCTTCCAACCTGAAGGGCTTGTTGGGAGGCCTTTGCTTCAAGTCTATCTCTAATTTAACCGGCCAGTGGTTCGATCCTGCTACCGATAGAATCGTGGCCTCTATAAATACATCTTTCAACATTATTTGTTCTGAGATTAAGAATCTGTCAAGGCGGGAGGCTATTTGGTTTGCGCCTCCTCTCCTATTATTCCACGTATGGCTTCCATTGATGGTTTGAATGTCAATCAGGTGCTGGTCCCTTATGAGGTCTCCAAACAGTTCCGTGACCTTATCCGTTCTTCTATTTCCTCCTCTTTTTTCATCTAAGGTTTTAATCAGATTAAAATCCCCTCCTACTATCCACTATTTTCCAGGTACAAGGCAGCACAGGGCTTTTAGATTTTGCAAGTTTTCCTTTTCGTTTTGAATATGAGGTCCATACACCCTTGTTATAATAACCTCTTCCTTCGTTCCTACTATACTTGTTGTACCAGATAAGATTCTTGGGAGACTCATCCAGTTACTGAAGTGTATTTCCTCTAGGTTCCAGATAATTATCAAGCCACCAGCGCTTCCAATTGCATCTAGCCCCATCATTTCATAACTACTCCTGCTTTTGTTCAAAATTTCTCTCATTTTCTCAATACTTATTTTTGTTTCCTGTACTATCATTACACTAGGCTTCTCTTTTTTCAATCTTTCATTCAAATACCTTTGTTTGCCTCTGCTGTTGAGGCCTCGTATATTCCAGGTTGTAATAATAATCTTAACAGTTTTGGGGGAGATTGGAAGACCTCTGATAGAGGGATCACTCTTCCAGAGTTAACAAGCATCTCACCCACTTCTTGTATCATTTCCCCCATTGTTTTTCTCCCTCGTTTTTTGCCTCCCTTGCTAATGCTGCCCGCTCCTATGCTTTGCGTTTCCTATTTCTCTGGTTGTTGATTTTATTTTTCTTCTATCAGTCTCTTTTTTGCCTGATATCTTTGAAATTCTTCTTTGTATTTTTGTTTTTGTTCTTCTGGGATGAATCTTTCATCAAGCCTTTTCCATTCCTGTAGAAGTTTCGCCATTACTTCTTCTTCTTCTTCTCCTTTTGTTTTTTTTGGGTCTATTTCCATGTCTCCTTGATCTCCTTGGGTTTCACCTGTGGGTTCAGCCCCCTGTTCGTTATTCCTATTATTTGCCTCTTTGTTTGATTTTTCAGTTATTACCTCCATTCCATCTATTTCTTCTTCTTCGCTCACCTCTGTCTCCAGCCCTTCTTCCTGTAGGGCTTTAAACATGTTTATAGATTCTGTTTTCTGGGCTACTTTCTAATTACCTCTCTGCGTCTTTTTATTTCCTCTTCCTCTTCTTCTTGGAACTTCTCTGAAGTCCTCTCTTTCTTCCCCTGTTTTCCTTGTTGTGTTGCTTCCGCTTTTTTCTGCTTCCTTTTCCTGTTCAGCTAGCATAATAGGGAATTCCCTAAACAGATGACCATATTCATGGAATCTTCGGCATCGAAATGGTATATGTTCATAGTCTATAGGTTGGTGCCATAGCTCATCATGATATTCCAGTTCAATAGTGTCTGGGAGAGGCTCTGTGATGTTCATGTATGCACATATTCTAGCATAGGTGTTGAACTTCCCTCTCTTTGTTGTTTCCGCCACTTTAACAAAGGAACCTATAGTATTTCCTATGCCTTTAAGGATCTCTGGTTCCCAGAATTCAGATGGTAGACCGAAGAGTCTGATCCAAATCGGAGCAGCTAACATCCTTTCCTTATCTGGGTTGTAGCATTCTACCCATTCTCTCATGAACAGACCAGCGTTGTTCATGAAATAAGGTCCTTCCTCAAAGACTCGTCCCCTATCTTCTAGGTTGGAGAATATAACAGTGAAGAACCCCTTTGCTCCCAAATTGACTTCCAAATGTCCTTTTGGTTTCCACCTCTGATAGATCCATCTCATAAGATCCCTTTCAGCAGGCCAATATCCTATAAACTTGCAAATCAAGGCAAAATCACGCATATGGCTTCTGTAATTTTCTAGTCTATCAGGTGGGATTACAAACCTGGGTCTGCTCGAAGTCCTAGGTAGGCATTTGCTTTGGAATCCTGATCTCCTTTGCACTCCCGTTTCTGAAGTTTCTCCTTCATTGGTTTGGGCTCCTTTACTCTACTTTTCCTTTCTATTTTCCCCTGTTAAAGCTTCTTTGAAGGAGGGGATCTCTCCCCCCCCCCATTCTCCGACTCCATTCCTTCCCCTCCCGGCGCGACTCAAATTTGGTTCTGGAGCCAAGCCCGATGAAAAGCATGCGATCCTTCTGGCAGCCGAGTAAACCCTAGCGACCTGCACGTGATCACGACTCCCGCCAGGCTCCGGCTCTCCCGCTCCGTCCCAGCTTCGTTTGAGATTTTTCGAATTTTCTTCACATATCTTTATTACCAAACCCAACAAGGATTACAACATGAAAAAGTCATATGTATGGTTAGTTTTATAATGGTTGTGATTCAAAAGGGGAAATCGCAATTCCACAAATAAGGGAATGTCCCTGACAAGCCCCATAAAAAATCCTTAAGGAATTTCAAAAGTTTTAGAAAAGATGACATCCCTTGGTTTTTAATATTCAGCTCCTTCATTAATTCTTTCCCTGGGTTTTTAATCTTCAACTCCTCCATCAATTCTTTAAAAAAATTAAGAATGATATTAGTTGCGACTTTAGGAGTATTCTTATCACTAAAAATACTCAAGTTACAAGCACACCACAGAGTGGATACTAAAAAGCAAGGCATCCTTGCATTCACTAGTTTATATACCAACGAACCCTTTAGACAATTGTCTAGCTTTCGATGGCGACTACAAGTTTAGCTCATTTTGGACTATCTTAAGTACCTTAACTGTATAAACATAATAAATATGTGATATGTCCAATTTTCACACCAATTTTCCAAGTTAACAATTTATTATTTAAATACAACCAAAACCTAATATTGTTCTTCAAAGGATTAGCACTAATATTCCATATGAGAGTCCACCACTACTTCATAAACTTCATAATAAATAAAGATGTGAGATGTTTCCTCTTTTGAGGCCAAGTTTCCAACTTAACAATTTGTTGTTTAAAGCTAGCCAAAGCGTGATCATGTTCGTCAGAGAAGTAGCAATAATCTTATGAGATTTCATGACCACTTCATAGTAAATAAAGATGTGAGATGTTTCCTATTTTGACACCAATTTTCCATGTTAACAATTTATTTTTTAAAGCCAACCAAAGCTCGATGTTATTCTTCAAAGGATTAGCACTAATCTTCCACATGAGCTTCCACTGCCATTTATTAGAAACAAAAAAACCAAATTCATTTGGTTATTTTTTAAGTAATTATGTAAAAAAATAAACAAATTTATGTAAAATATATTATCATTTTTTACTTGTAGGAGAGTTGAGAGTTGTTAAGCCGTATTTTGGTGGGTTCTAGCCATTTTCTCATGTGGTTTAACACACCCAACTTTTTGACTCGCTAGTATTTGCTCTGTGTTTATGTTCAAGTGTGAGGCTATTATGTCTTGGCTTTGTTCACATTTCTTCTGTGTGTTGAACTATGGTGGAGATTTGTAGTAGTTTTGTTTGTTGGGTATATTTTGGTGCAACTGAGTTGGTAATTCCTTGTTAATGTGGGCGAGTTAGAAGGGGAATTGGTGACAAGGCTCAAAGTGGTAGGCACATTATGGGATACCTAGGCCATGGTGAGGTCATTGACTACAACACAACCCATACAGCTAGTATTGAGGAGCTGCTACCGCCTTCGGATAATTTCGGCAGCCAGCTCTGACACATAGCTCTTCTCCCTTAGAACCTTAGCAAGGATCGACATGATGATAGAAATGTGATTATTGGCTTCATGAATGATCTATAACAAAATCAGTGGGATATGCAAGATTGATTAACCAACATGCAGAGAGGGCAACGGCATATAGAGGAGAAACTGGATAGTTTTGAAGAAAGGGTGGCACATACAGAGAATCATGTCCATTGTGACTTTAGACCTCCACATCATCTAGCTCTCAACTAGAAAATCTTGCTCTAGTAAACTCTTTAGATATATAATGGTCATTGGTTGCATCCTGATTTTGAAGGTCTTCTAGTATCACCTATGTTTCCGGTTTTGGTTAACCAGGTTTTTTTGGTAATCTACTATATGTATCAGTATTCACCTTTTGGCTAATAAATCTAGTGAGAGTGAAGCCGGTAGACTTTTTAAAAACTATACTCAAAGATATAATCTTTTGACATAAGAGAAATATATAAATATATATATATATATATATATATATATATATATATATATATATATATATATATATATATATATATATATAAGCCCCAAGGGTTATATTAATCGATCGAGTTTTTTTTGTTAAGTGCCTCACCGATCGGGAGGTCACAGGGTCAACTCTCCAAGACGCCCTTGGTGTTAGCCTTGATAGTCTGACCGACTGGATTTGATTCCCTTTAGGGTTGATCTGCCCAGATTTTCCTATGTGAATATATATATATATAATATATATATATATATATATATATATATATATATATATAGATGATAGATAGATAGATAGATAGATAGATATATAGATATAAGGATTGACATGATGATAGGAATCTAATTATTGGCTTCATGAATGATCTCTAGCAAAATCAATGGGATATGCAAGATTGATTAACCAACGTGTAGAGAGGGAAATGGCATATAGAGGAGAAACTCGATAGTTTTGAAGAAAGGGTGGCACATACAGAGGAGCATGTCCATTGCGACTTTAGACCTCCACATCATCTAGCTCTCGACTAGAAAATCTTCCTCTAGTAAACTCTTTAGATATGTAATCCCATTGATTTTGGGATTATAGATATATATATATATATATCTATATATATATATATATAGGAAAATCTAGGCAGATCAACCTTGAAGGGAATTAGGTCCAACCGACCAAACAATCAAGGCCTAACCCCAAGGGCATCGAGGAGAATTGAACCTGTGACCTCCCGATCGGCAAGGCACTTAACAACAAGAACTCGACCGATTATTCTAACCCTTGGGGCTTATATATATAAGGATCGACATGATGATAGGAATGTTATTTTTAGCTTCATGAATGATCTCTAGCAAAATCAGCGGGATATGCAAGATTGATTAACCAACATGTAGAGAGGGTAATGGCGTATAGAGGAGAAACTGAACAATTTTGAAGAAACGGTGGAACATATAGAGAATCATGTCCATTGTGACTTTAGACCTCCACATCATCTGGCTCTCGACTAGAAGATCTTGCTCTAGTAAACTCTTTAGATATAGACTATCAGGACCTAACCCCAAGGGCGTCGAGGAGAATTGACCTTGTGACCTCCCGATCGGTGAGGCACTTAACAACAAGATCTCAATCGATTAATCTAACCCTTGGGGATTATATAGATATATATATATCTATATATATATATATATATATATATATATATATATATATATATAATATATATATATATATCAAGATCGAAATGATGATAGGAATGTGATTATTGGCTTCATGGAATGATCTCTAGCAAAATCAGTGGGATATGCAAGATTTATTAACTAACATGTAGAGAAGACAATGGACTATAGAGGAGAAACTAGATAGTTTTGAAGAAATGGTGGCACATAAAGAGAAGCATGTCCATTGTGACTTTAGACCTCCAAATCATCTGGCTCTCGACTAGAAAATCTTGCTCTAGTAAACTCTTTAGATATATAGTGTTCATTGGTTGCATCCTAATTTTGAAGGTCTTCTAGTATCAGGTTTTGGTTAACCAGGCTTTTTTGGTAGTTTGCTATATGTATCGGTATTCACCTTTTGGCTAATAAATCTGGTGAAAGTGAAGCTGGTAGACTTTTGAAAAACTATACTCAAAGATATAATCTTTTGACATAAGAGAAAAATATATATATATATATAATATATATATATATATATATATATATATATATATATATATAATGGAAAATCTGGGTAGGTCAAACTTGAAGGGAATCATATCTAGCCATTCATACTATCAGGGCCTAACCCCAAGGGCATCGAGGAGAATTGACCCTGTGACCTCCCAATCGGTGAGGCACTTAACAACAAGAACGCGACCGATAATCTAACTCTTGGGGCTTAATATATATATATATATCTTTGTTTTTCAATTAAATTTATAATATTAAAAATTCATAATTCAAATTCAAATTTCCTTATGAAAATTGGTTAAAAATAGCACTTACTTTTCATTCTATTAATAACATGAGAGAAATTTAATAATTGTTAATATTAATAAAGAATGAAATAATTAAATTTAAATGTATTGATAGATAGGTATTTTTATGTGCAAGCTTAGAAAATAGTATTGATAAATCTCTAATTCATTAAAAGAAATAATGAATATTAAAATGATCTTCTTTACCCATAGGGTGTTGAATATACAGTGACATGGTGCTCTATTAAGACACTCAGTAGTGAAACAATCTCCTGTTCAAAACCTTATGGGAAAAATCTAGTCATGCTAAGGGTTGGTGCTACCACTTGTCACACCCCCGTGATTGACACACGAGTCTAATATCATCGAGACAACTAGTCATATGGCACATGAAAGGTTAATTGTAAAGGGTTGACCAACTTACAATTAGTTACTCCTGGACTACATCTATAAGCAACTATACTTCTTAACATGTGGTAGTTGCTTACTGGAATTTAACTTTCATATGCTACATAAGTTTACAACTTATTCATTTAAAAATTATGTGTACATCAATCATAACATCAACATAATAAACCATGCAACAGTGTGATCATAATAATTAAACAATAATAACCAACAAAGGCGTGAAACACTTCTTTAATAAAATGCTTCTTTATATTATATTATACAATTTTGATATTTTACATACAATGGCAGGCTAGGCCAATTTCCCTAGTGAACTCCTTGTCACAACCTTCAAATACTTGATAAAAGAGAAAAAAAATTGAAATAAGGAAGCCCGAGACTTCCCCCTTCACAGGCCAACAAAACCTAGAATTTGGATGACTTATTTTGCCTTGCTCACCTAAGGCGAGTGGATCCTTTGACCTGCGCCTTTCTTTAATTTTGTTTCTTGCTCTCTTTGTTGCCTTTCCTTAGAATTCACTTTTCCTTGTGACTTGCGATCTACAATGTGCCTTCCTCCATCACACAATATTCCTTTTATAATTGTCCTATAATTTTGTTTAGAGGGTCGTGCCCTTTGTTGACGCCTCGTCTTTCTTCTAAGCTGGCATACTCCATGCTCTTGGTTTGATCTTTTCACACAACACTCTCATCGCATGGGAATGTCACTGAGTACCTCACCTTTGTGGGGTCATGCATTAGGAACGTGGTCACTCGATTTTTCCTTCCATCACACACTACTACCCCAAGGCACTCCAACCCAATTTTTCTTTGTGTCTAAGCATCTCATCTATCTATCATAGTTGGTTCATTCACCTAATGTGTAACCCCCATGTGTGCTCGTCACATTGCACAAATTCGACATGCACATCATAAATTTTGTTTCGAGTGCTCTTGGGTGACCGTTTGAGCACTTGACCTTTCATGGATGTTAGGGTCCTGACATCCTCCCCCACCTCGAGATATTATCTTCCTCGATAATATTATGCTTCTAAAAACATTTGCATCAAACTGTTTGATATCCTTCTTCCACCTCTATAGTGAAGCTTCTATTTCCCAGCTGTCTTCCTCTAGTGTGTCCTTCCAACGTACAAAGTACTCCCTCTTCATGACACTCCCAACTCTAATAGTCTTGAAATCAAAACTATTTCCAAAACCATGCTTGATCGATATTTGATCAATGTTGGCCCATGCAATGGTGCTATTCTCTCGTGGTCACCCATGTCTAATCAACTCTTTCGCAACTCACTCACGTCAAAAGCAAGATTTTTAGCATGCATGTGGTTAGGTAGCTGAAGCTTGTAAGAAACCTCCCTAATCTTCTTTACCAGATATAGAACTTCAAACTTCCTCATCAAACACTGTGATACCACCTTCAATGACAGAAATTTATCTCTCGACATCCTCATAAAAACCATATATCCAACCTCGAACTATGCATCACATCTATCCCTATATTCCCATATATTCATCTTCTCTATTACATTTATCAAGTGCACTGGTTCTATGTCCAAGGTCTCCTCCCATGCTACTAGAAACTTTATCACATGAAGATTTTTCCCATATCCCCTCAATAACACCAATCATGGCACAATAGGCATTTTCTCCATTTACAAACTCGAATGGACTATACCTTGTCACATAACACTTTTGTACGTTATATATTAGTTGTGTTCTATCCAAAAATACCAGGTAATTATTCTAATATGACTGCAAAAAATGTCTCAAGTAGCCCTCCAACAAGAAGTTGATATGCTCATTCTACCCATCTGTCTATGAATGGTAACTCGCAAGATGTAGCAACTTTATCCCAACTAACTTGAAAAACATGGTCCAAAAATTCCTGTGAACCTCATATCTCTCTCTAATACTCTACTCAACAACATTCCCTGATGCTTCACGACATGTTTAAAGAACAAATTTGTTATCCTCTCTACTCCACAAGTGATTTGGAATCTCTTATTTACCAGCATTAACCAAGGTCTTTTCTTATGTTGATGTTAACAAAATTGCATGAAATTCATGTAAAAACCATATATGAAAACACTTAAAGAAGAATCAACATAAAGGATACCATAAGACAATACACACAAAATTTTGATAATGGAGTTCATCTAGTGTGGACTACGTCTCTAGGCCATGCTTCAAAAGTGGGGAGGCTGCTTCATTCATCTCATCAAAAGAAAAGAAAGTACATGAAAAAATACACCATTATACCTACATTCATAGGAGTGACTTGAAGTTAGGCTACTCAAATCACAATAATCACAACACCAGTAGTTTCGTCCCGTCCTCTTAAGACATTTGACTATAAACATGACCTACTTTTAAAAGGTGCATTGTTGTCTCGAACTTTGTGCCCCACAATTAATGATGAATGTGGGTTTCTGCCATGACGTATGAAATTCAATGCCCAAATGCAAAAAATGACTACATCATTGGGATCCTTGTGAAAGTTTAGTTAAAATAAGTATAAAGTCGACCACACTCTACCACCTAAAATTATTTCCCCATAGGGAATTTTTTAGATTCCTCAAAGATTCTAAATCAAAAGGAATATACTTGGAATATTCCTATAAAATATTCTCTAGAATCATTTCCAAAATTTGTGCTCACTCCTGGTTCCTTCAAGCAGGGTTCTGATCTCCTATCATAGTTCCACGAGCAATGTTTCATTTCGTGTGTTTGAATTTGTTTTCGACCCCGTCAACCTTCTCCAGTTGAACGAAATGGATTTTTTTTAATAAATCCCACAAAAAAACCATGCAAAACATGTCACCTAGTGCACTGGTCATCAAGATTGACATAGTTCAAAATACAAATGTGGGTCATGGGTTTAAAACCATTGGGCCCATTATTTTTTAAAACAGTTTTGTCCTTTGTGGCCCTCTGTTCACCTAGCCCCTATTTACTCTTCCCATCGTCCAATTGTTAAGGCTTGAATAAATTCCCCAAGTGACCCAACCAACTAGCGGTCATTGTCCCACTAGCTGGCTTTATTCTAATAAGTCAATGGCGGTTGAAATGGTATGGGTTCAAATGTCCCATGGCACTATTTTTAAACCAAATTCACTCGTTAACAAACCATGACTATGAGCATTGACCACCATAGGTTTTAATATGGTATCATATAACATTTGTTTATTTTCCATTTAATTATAACCATGTGTTATATGGTTTGAATAACCATAAAAACGTTTTTTTTTAGTATTTCATTGGTTTGTTTCAATATGGTTAGATTAATAGCAATATGTTATTTGAATATAATTTTTTTTTTTTTTTATGAGATTATCTTATATGAGATTTGTAATCAATATATTTTTGTTCTTTTGTAGGAACAAGGAGCTAATGACTCATTGCCATGTGTCAATGACTGGTAGGATAATAATTGGATGTCATGCAATCCATGGATCCCACATCACACATTATGGGCCCCTCTTTTCCCATTTGTCCTGTCAACTTCAAACTATGATAAGTTGATGAGACAGACTTAGATGTGAGTGTTTTCTATGCCATTGGAATCAAGATGACGATCTCTTCAATATTTTCCTGATCTTGCTATGATTCAAGGACTTTGATTTTTGAGCCTTTAGGGATCCACCTGGATCATTCCTCCCCACTGAAGGATTTTTGGTCCTCCAAAAGTATAAACAATATTTACAATCTCTATCTACATAATAGCTGCCTCTAAAAGGCCACATTTTCTTCTCCTTCACCTTTGTACTTCAGAAACTAAAGTGATGAATCCCGACACCTGTATCCATATGAAAATATGTAGCTGCCAATACATGTCCAACTTACAAGAACAAGCAAAAACCAAAATTTCCAAGAGTTTATAACACACTCATGGTCAATTTTACGTCAAAACACATACCCTTTATTATCCAACTAAAGGCCAAAATATCATTATGCTTCATATACAAGTGATATTATATTGTTCATAACTTTTACAACAATTTCAAAATATGTGATTTACAATGGTGGCCAAGACAAACTACTTAAAAATGCTTCCAACTCTGTATGGAGCTTTTTGGGATGCAACTCAAGATGGATCTTCCAAAAGGTAATTCTCTAGTGTCCTTTCTTGTTGCAATGGCTATAATGGATCTTCTTCCTCCAAACTTTCTTGACTTTCTTCTCCACTAATGTGGGGAGAGATCCTTATGTCATCACTCCTTATTGGTCGACATAACCTTCCTATACAAGGCCATTCTTTTCCAACACTTGGAAGTAGCATGGTTATTCAAACCACAAAATGTACATGGTTTTCTATGTCATAAGCTTTGATTCTCAATTTTCTATAATCAAAAGGAATGTTGGAATAATTATACCTTAAATGGTTGTCTTTGGTGCAAAGTTGGTGAGGATAACTTGCCTTTGCTCTTCCTTTGAAGTGCTCACCTCCCTTTGGAGATGACCTTCAATCATGATTGTTGGAATGGTGTGATACACTCCCATCCTACATTGATTTAGACACGTTTTTTAAATACTCTCTTATTTATGTGGATTTGGAGTCTCTTTCATCAATACACTACAACTTTACCAAGGCCTTCTATGCGGCTTGTAACTGGTGTTGTAATCTCTACTTCTCTTATTCTACTTGTTATTCTAATTCTTGTAGCAGTCTCCTCAATTCAAAATTCTCTACTTGAATGCTTTGGTAATGAGAGGAAGATGATGAAGAAGAAGAATATTCACTTGAAGATGGAGATGAAGGTTCTCTTTGATTTACTGAAGCATCATCCTTTGTTATCTCTTTCTTCTTCTTTTCATTCTTTGCCAACTTCTCATAATTTGTAAACAATATATCTACCATGTCTTCCTTCCTATAGAAAGCTTAATGGGAAGCTTTGTCTTTTTCCATTTTCCTTCTTTGTTTTTCACATCCAATCTCTAGTTATCATACACACTCTTAATTCACATCAATAAGAAGATTTATTTGATACCAAACCTGGTCAAGAATCTATGTTTTAATGGCACTAACTAAGATCTTTTCTTCAATTGATATTAATATAATTTCATGAAATATCATGTAAAAACCATATATTCAAACACTTAAAGAAGAAGCAACATAAATGAGACCATAAGACAATACAGAAAAAAAAAAAAAAAAAAAAAAAAAAAAAAATAAATAATAATAATAAATAAAAATAAATAAAATAAATAAATAAATAAATAAATAAATAAATAAAATAAAATAAAAATAAAAATAAAATAAATAATATAATAATAATAATTATTTATTATTATAAAAAGTTATAAAAAAATTCTTCCATTGTGGACTACATCTCTAGACCTTTCTTTAATAATGGGGAGGTTACTTCATTCATCTCATCAAAAGAAAAGAAAGTACATCAACAAATACATCATTATATATCCATTCTTGGGAACGATTTGAAATTTGACTACTCAAATCACAACAATCACAACACCAACAATTCCATTTCATACTCCTAAGACTTTTGACTGTAAACTATTGGCTTAGGTTGGGCTAACCCAGGTTTGATATTTTACTGCACACCAACAAAACTCTCAATCATTGGCCCTTTCGACAAGGACCTCCAAGTAAGTCACAGTATCACCCAAAGTGACTATGGGAAGTTGGAGAACTGGGTTTCTGTAGCCTGAGGGGTTTTCAGATGTCGCACTTTTGTAATTTATTTATGCTTTAATACTTATAAACTACTTTTCTTACATCCATTACTACACACTTATATATTACTTCCCAAAATTACTTTCATCACTTAAATGTAACTTAAACATCCATAAACTTCACAGTACTAAAATAAAGTGTAGATTGTCAGGCCAGGAGGTAACTCCTCAAATGAATTTTGTTTGTTCATTAATATTACTCATGGTTATATACATAAGGGAGTGACTCTTTGGGCTTCACCTCCCGATGGCTCTTTATTTTCCATTATTTATTGTTTACATTATTTACAAGTGTTCGCCCAATCCCAATTATTAGGTGTCAACATTCCCGCATTAATCTGAAGGGATGTTGGTGAGTCCAAGCATCATTCTAAATCTTTCAAGATTTTCTCTTCCAAGTGCTTTGGTGAAGATGTCTGCAATCTACTCATTACTGGAACAATGGTGTAGATGGATTGTCTTGCCCTCAACATGATGTATAATCAGATGGTATTTTGTATTGATGTGTTTCGTTCAATCATGGAACTTTGGGTTCTTTGCCAAATTTATTGCAGAGGTGTTGTCAATCATGAGTGGAGTTGAATGTACTTGTTTTACCTTCAAATCATCCAGAATTTTCCTAATCCACACAATTTGTTTTGTTGCCTCAACTGCTGCCACATATTCTGCCTCTATTGTGGAATCTGTTGGAGCTGATTTTTTGCATGATCTCTAGGAGAAACCTCCTAATCCAAGACTCATAGCATAACTTGAAGTAGATACCGCAGTTTATTTGTCTCCATCGAAGTCTAAATAGAGTATCCAATCAAGTTGAAGTTGCCCACTTGTGTATACTTGAGTCCAAAGTCTTGGGTTCCCTTCAAGTACTTTAGAACTCTTTTTGCAGTAAACCAATGTCCCTCACATGGCTTTTGCATAAACCTAGAGAGGATTCCAATGGCAAATGAAATGTCTGGTCTAGTATCCTCAAATTCTTTTCCTTCAATGGATTTGAGCTTTAAGTTTTGTTCCATTGGAGTAGTCAGAGGATTACACTGAACCATGCCAAACATGTTCAACAGATCTCCAATGTACTTCTTTTGAGAGAGGAATATAGAATTTGGATGTTGAGTTATTTCAATTTGAAGATAGTAGTTAACATAACCGAAGTCAGTTATTTCAAAACCTTTCCTCAATTCCTTCTTTATGGATGCAATGTAGCTTTCACTGTTCCCTGTCATCAAAATCTCATCTACATATACTACAACGTATACAACTTTTATTCCAACTTTCTTGATAAACAAAGTTGCAGCATCAAGATCATAATGTTTGAAGTTGAGTTTTAGAAGATGTCGAGTTAAATTTTCATAACAGGCTCACAGTGCTTACTTGAGGCCATACAAGGATTTCACAAGTTTGCATACTTTGTGTTCATGTCCCTTCACAACAAATCCTTTAGGCTGGGACATAAAAACATTCTCTTTCATATCTCCATTCAAAAAATCATTTTTACATCCATTTGATGGATGTTCCAATCGTTCTGAGCTACTAAGGAAAAGAGTGTCCCAATGGTAGCCCATTTTTCTATGGGATCGACCCCTTCCTTTTGTGAAAATTGGTTTGCCACAAGCCTGGCTTTGTGCTTGTCAAGTGAGCCATCAACTTTATACTTTTTCTTGTAGACCCACTTGCATCCAATTGGTTTGGTTCCCAATGGAGGATCAACCAGCATCCAAGTGCCATTCTTTATCAAGGCATCATACTCCTTTCGCATCGCTTCTTTCCATTCATCATGCGAAGTGGATTCTTTGAAGGAAGTTGGTTCAAAAAATGTATACAAATTCAGTTCAGAATCATAAGAAATATCCATATCAAAAAGTGAATCAGAATCATCTACATCACCTCCATTTTTCTTGGTTGAATTTCTTGTTCCCATCTTTCCAACCTCATCGGGATGAAAAATTTCAAGCATCTTTATTAGCCACGTTGGGGGACCTTTCTGAGATGGTCTAGGCTACTCAGTTGATTGAGTTGGGACTGAATCAAGATTGAGTCTCCCAATTCTGTCAATCACATCACTCAAAGTAGCATCAGTGGTTGGAGTTTCTTGGGGGGGAAGAGTGCTTCAGAAGAAGATTCCACAGATTGATCCAGTATAGGAATCCCCCTTCAAGATGTGGAATCTGAATATCAAATCCTTGATATGATTTTGCATGTTTGAATCTATCCAAGCGATCAAGTTGTTGCTCAACAACATTGTCATCTTTGGAACATTTAAGAAATATTACATCTCTAGATAAAACAATTTTTTTATTAACTTCATCATAGAGACAATATGCTTTGGAGGTATTTGAATACCCCAAGAAGATACACTTACGACTCCTTGCACTAATTTTGTTTCTATGTACCTTTGGTATCAAGGCATAACATGTGGAACCAAATACCCTAAGATGCTTTACTGAAGGAATGTGGCAATACCACATTTCATAGGGAGTCTTGTTTCTAATAGAATTTGATGGACATTTATTCTTTACATATACAACACATAGAATTGCATCAGCCCAAAACATCAATTTTACATTCTTGAAAAACATCATGGAACATACCATATTTAATATTGTCCTATTCATTCTTTCAGCTACTCCATTATGTTGGGGATTATAAGGCATAATTGTTTGATGTTTGTTCCCATGTTGGCGAAGATAGTTTTCAAATTCATTTGAAGTGTATTATTTTCCATTATAACTGAGAATAGAGCTAATAAGAAAAACACATGAAGACACATATTTTACGTGGTTCATCACAATGTGGGACTATGCCCATAAGAATTGTTGCTTATAATAGAGGATTTAGTGCAAAAGCAATTCTTCCCTACGCACACAGCTACAAGGTGTCTGTGCACTAAGCTACAGACCAAGGCCTTTGCACACGCAACTGCAAAACCTTTCCCTTTCTCCAAAGTACAGATCAAAATAATACAACCATAAACATAGATGTTTATCTAAGACTTGTCCTCCTTCTTTATTATTCATCACTATATATACTATTACATGAGCGATTACATCACTACATTACCATGGACCTGATACCATGGTTTCCAAAATACAAGGTACTATGGTCCCAAACCATCAAATTTTACTATGAGGTCCTCATGTGCTCTGATAATCTAGTGTACGGTCCACTTTGTATGTTTTATTGCATGATTTATCCCCAAAATTTGATTTCCTTTCCCAAAATCTAGCCTGTTTGGGTTGCACCCAACGGGACCCCAATACTCACCTGTGACTTGTCTCGAGTCACTTAGCTATTGTCCCTATGATATTTTCTGTAATGTTATTATAGGTTTGGTTGAACTATTGGAGAAATTATTTCATATGTTTATCCTTGTTGTGTTCTTCCTCTTGCAGTGCTTTCATTACATGCTCTGCAACCTTCTATAGCAATGTTGCCTCCTTCTGTGGAAGCTCCTAGAGCTTCTCATCTACTGTCTAGGAGAGTTGAATGACTTCATCCTACCAAGGCTAAGTTCTATCTATCAATGTCTACTCTTCCCTCTTCATCTCTTCGATCCTCTTTTACAACACCTTTTCTTCATTTTTCTTTGTGAGCTTCTAGGATATACGCAATGTCCTTGTACTTGTTCGACTTTCCTCTAATTGTTGTTTATTTTGCTACATCTCCTGCTACAGTTTCTAAACTTTTGGATCTTCCTACAATGAAGTCCAAATCTTCATACCCTCATCTAGTAGTTTGTTGTAGTCTACCAATGCTACAAAGATTATAACCATGACTAACTTTAGGTCAACCTCCCTCTAGTCTCTTACATCTTGTGGAATAGCTAGCTGTAGCTTCAATTGCATCTCACTAATTTTGACTTCATATTAAAATTGTACTGTGATAACTTTATCCTTTTGCTCCTTGATTGCAAGGCCGAGCTTTGTGACCTTTTCTTCTACTAATTCCTCTTTGTAGACCTCCATGTCTGAAATTCCTTTACATGTTGTTTCTATTGCATTTTTCAGCTACTAATATTCTCTTGTTTTCTGATCTCTTTCTTGTATTGTCTAGTCAAGCTTCTCTAACAGTGCAACCCACTTCTTTCTACCTGTATGTTGAGCTACAGTGTGCACTCTTCCCTTAGCTTTAATTCCTCTATAATCTCCTCAGGTAGCTTATGTAACCTTGCCAGTGACACTGCTATGAAGTTCATGTTTATATGTGTCCAGTCCTTGGCCCACTGCTGAATTTTTGTTGATTTAAACTATAGAGCCCCTACAGGTATCTGTGTCAACCTCGGTTCAAGGGTAGGCATGATCGGCTTTCCTTATGTAATCCTTTCATGTATTTTTGTAGGTTGTCTAATTGATAATGTCAAAAGCTTCAACTCCGCAATCCTCTCATGCACACTTGTGATAAGCTCACCATAGTGATATTCCACCATCTTCCAAGATTCCATTGTGATCTCCTAAACCTTATCTCCAATATGGTCCAAGTCACCCTTAGTGAGAATCATTAGTGTGACCTCCTTTGACTTATCCACCTTATGCTTCCTTCTGGTCTTGGTGGAAGCTTCGCCTTGGCTCTTCCTTTTCATTGTGACTGATTTATTTATTTCTTCCTTCTCCGCTTCCTTAGTTGTATCTTTTCCTCCTTGAGGCTCCTCCTCATGATGTTCTTCATCATGTTTTTCTTCTTCGTGATTTTCTTCTTCCTCTTCCTCTTTTTCTTCCTTTTATCACTGGTCTTTATCCATTCTACTGGTGTCGCCATGATGTCAAGTGTACAGTTCTTCTTCTATGGTGTTATCTCCTACTTCCTTGAGTAGAGTCATCCACTTTGCAAGTCATTCCTATACTATTGTTGCCAGATCCTCCTCTTTGACTATGTATGAAAATGCATGCCGTTTCTTGTTCATGTCTCTATACACTTGAATTTTCACTTTATGGAAATTTTCCTTGAACCTCGCCATGAGGCTATATTGTTTGTATAAACCTAGTGAGAGGCGCAGATACTAGTTTACGAGCATGTATAGATCCATTTGGTATAAAATGAAGAAGATTATCTTTTCCTGGGCTCGCGATGGTTGAGTAGTATGCCATAATGAAGCATACCTTGTAGCCTCACAAACCTCTGTACGCACCAAAGGGAACTTTGTATCCTCCAAATCCCTCCATGCTAACAGTGTGATAACTAAAATCAACCAAGCATATTGAAAAGGGGTACCTTTTTCCTATACCTCACAGAAGTCATCCAGGAATTCTTTGCATAAGTATTCAACCCAGTTATACTAGGCTCCATTTTCACATTGCACGGCTAAAGCCACCACTGACGCAAGGACTTCATTTGCACGACACCTCCTCATAATCTTTCCAGCCATAATATGTGTCGAGAAACAGACTGCTTCATTGCTGATAGATTTTATGTCGTAGCCTCTGTTGCCTTTCACCAACCCATACTTCTGCTTCATGCTTTCTACCAAGGCACAGTCCTGGTCCTTCCCAAAGAACTCCTCTATGGGATTCCTCCCTTGGTATGGTAGCTTTGTGATTCTCCAAATCATCATTTGGTTTATGGAGATTTTGTCCCCCATCCACAAGTTTCCCTCATGAATTAACACCAATAATTGGTACAGACATGTTGTATTCACTAAAATCCTTCTGAAGTGTGGCACATTCAACATGTTTAGAAGCCCTGATTGCGCCAACTCATTTTCCCACCATTGTGGTTCCAACCTCATCGCCCCGTTGTCTGGGTAGTGAACCTGCTACACGTATTGGTCTAATGCGAATTGTGGGTATTTCATTCGATGATTAAAATCGTTGTCTGTAAACTTTAACTGCGGAAACTTTCCTAAAATATATCGTTCAAATGGCTCATCCTCTAACAATAGTGGTGTGAATGTCCCATACTTCGCATCTTTGTCATCCTTTACTGGTTTGGCATTTGGCTCCCTTGGTGGGATATATGAGGGCAGAGGTGAGATGAATGTTGCGCCAGCTTCCTCTACCTCAGTTTCCTCCACATATTCTTCAATGTCGACTTGTTAAGGTTTCTTCTGAGGCTTCATAGGTTTGCAAAGATTCTTGTCCTGCTTTTTCTTGGTTCTTACTTCCTCGGGTTGGTTCTAGCTCAGTGACGTCCATGTCTTGTATGGTGGAGGTGTTGCTATTGAGGGTGTTGCTGCTATGGGTGGTGTGAATGGTGATGTTGCGGGTGTATGAGCTTTTGTTGTGGTGGTTGCTTCCATAACTCCTTCTAAACCTTTCTCGTTAAATATTCACACAAATTCTTCAATCGATATGATATTCATGCAAGAAACCTTTGCAACTGCTTCACACTATTACTCTCTCCAACTCTCAATTCAACCAATTTATTAATCGATGCTGGAGTCTACTATTTATAACAATTTTAGCCTTCGAACCTCATCATCAGATTTTATTTTGTCTTGATTTTGTTCAAATTTTGTCATTAAATTCATATCTATCCATAAATCTATCAATTTGTCGTCTTAAATGCAACTTTATACGTGTCTTTTCCCTTTTAATAGTCATATTTCTACTTTTTCAGTGGGCTTCGACAAGTTCCCTATTGTAGTGAACCTTTGTCTTATGTCGTGGCTTCCTCCGAACCTCGACATATTCCTGATTGTAGCGAAGTACTTTCTTCATTGAAGCTCTCTCCACAACATAGTTTATAGTCCAGTGTCCACTTTCAACTGCATGTGACACTAAGAATTTCCTTCTTTCTTCTTTAGTGTGAAGTTGTATGGGTAGGGTTGTCCCTGTACAACTTCAATCTACTACCATTTACTTTTCCTTGAATTAATTCTCCATTTAGCTTCGCTAACTACACTGCACCTCCATTAGCGATATACTTAATAACATATGGGCCTAACAAATGTGTTTTGAAATTCCCTAGAAATTTCACAAAATTACTGTCATACAGAAGAACAAGGTCTCCTACCTGAAACTTCTTTTTCTTAATGTGTTTGTCATGCCAAGCCTTTTCTATTTCTTTTTTCACTTGTTGATGAAATCTTGCTAAAAACATGTCTTCTTCTAGAGCAAGTAACTATGAAATTATTTTTTCCATTATGTCAGCCTATGCCATATTTGTAGAAGCTTAAATTATTAGGCTAGGGATAAAGTATTCCATGGGCATCATAACTTCTTTACCATAAAACAACCTAAAGGGTGTCTGACCTGTCAACTTTTTGCATGTAGTCCCATAAGCCCATAATATTGTTGGAACTCTAAGATCTGAGTCATCCCTTTTCAAATTACATATCTTAGTTAATGAATTCTCCAAAATTTTATTGAATTCCTCCACAATTCCATTTTCCTAAGGATAATAAGGAGTGCTCTTTTGGTAGTAAACTTGAAATTCCTCAGTTAATGTTTCAATGGTCTTATTCAAGAAACGTGACCCTTGGTCGCTCATCAATATCTTTGGGCACCCAAATCTAGAAAGTATGTATTGAAAGGTGAACATCACAGCAGTTTCTGCGCTGCAATCCTTCACTGAATGTGCTTCGACTCACCTTGTCAAATAATCAGTTGTAGTGATTATATACCTCGCGCCAGTCATTTTCCCTGGTGGATTGATATGTCTGAAAAAATCAATCGACCATTTTTCAAATACCTGCAAAGTTATTTGTGGCACTAGTGGCATCTCATCTCTCTTTAAAGGTTTTCCAATCTGGAAATACTAGTATAGGAGTAGTTACCATCTTTTCTTTTAGTGTGTCGAGGCTCTTTTGACATTCTTCATTCCATAGGAAAGTAACATCCTTTTTCACTAGTTTTTCCATAGGTGCAGTAATCTATGTGTATCCTTCGATAAAAAAATTTGTAATATCTTGTATGTCCCAAAGTGGTACGAAGTTGTCTCATTGTTTTTTGGTGGAGGTAAATTCACCATAATAGCAACCTTTGTAGGATCCACCATCAATCCTTGCTTACAAACAATATGTCCAAACAATATACCAAAAGGTACATTGAATATGCACTTCTTAATATCCAGAGAAATCTAATACTATCTACATGTGTCGAGCATCAGTCTTAAGCTTACAACATGTTTCTTCAATAACCCAAATATTGTCCAATCATCGAATTATACTTCTAAGAACTTGTGAATATATTATTTGAAAGATTCAACCACCACTCTTGAAAATATGGCAGGCACATTCTTCAGTCCAAAATGCATCACTATATATTAATGTTGGCTACTTGGGGCTTGACCCAGGTTCAGTAGTGAGTTTAGCCAAGAAAATCCCGATATACCAACCCTTTCAGCAAAAGTCCATGTTGTGCGGACTGAGGTCTCACCCAAGGTAGTATGGGAGGGTGCTGGAACTAGGTTTCCACACCCTAGGGTTGTCTGGATGAAGTCTGGGAAGTTTGCGAACCGAACCTGTGCCCTTGTGTTTCTCTGTGTGGCCATCTATTCTTTGTAACTTGTACAACTATTCTGCATAGCTCTGTAAAGGGCGCGAAGAAATTCTACCTAGATCCTTTATCCTTACTGTGTTTTTATTATATATTTTAGCTTAGTTATGTCAACCCAATATTCTCATCAATCATTTAACATTCATAACAAGTGTGCGCAATCATAAACTGTAGGAGATGCAAAGGTATAATAGAAGCATAAACACATAGATCTACGAGCAGATGCACAATATTTTAGATTCAACTTCTCTTTTATTAAACCTCTGTTCAGTTACAATCCCAACTCTTCCCTACACACTCAGCTGGAGGGGTCTGCGTACACAGTTGCGGACTCTACCAGCCCTCTACACACATAGCTACAGAGCCTCTCCTTACTACTACAACCCTATACTCAGACTTACAGACTTAGAGCGAATTCCTTATTCAACAACCCATATTATTGAAGATCGAGACTGAAAAACTAACTTTTACACTTGGAGCCTCACTCTATTTATACAATCCCATGGTCCACGGACCATGGGTAGGCTGACACTTTCTATATTTAATTACATTATTTTAGGGTAGACAAGCCTAGAATCTCATGCTCCGCGCCCACATTTTGTGGGGTATTTACATTACATTGACCAAAACTCGGGCTACAAGCCCCAAAAACTCACTATGGGGGGATCCGCTGCCCAATAAGCCCCCTACACAATCATCGTGACTCGTCCCGAGTCACTCGGCTGGTGCATTGATCTATGCGCAGAGTTTGTCCAACAACTTCTGCACTTCAATGACGTCCGCAACACATTCTTCCACTATCCATTATACCAGTAGTGTGAATATCTCCTATGCATCATTTTCATGTGCAATTCCTTGCCTGAGTGCATATATGCCCTGATTCTGTGCCAGCCTTCCCTTGATCTTGGTGGTGACCATGAATGCTTCCTCAAGCCAAGGCTAGATATGTGCTTTGAGGACTGCTTCTTTCTGACGCATGGCATCCACCTATTCCTTTAGAGCCTGGGCTTCCCTCATATTGTCCAATCACTGAGTAAGGGCGACCATCTACGTGGTCCCCTGGACATTGTCATAGGCCTATTACAACTCCCGCGCTTCTTTCTCTAAATGCTATAGCATTGGGTCTTCCTACAGTGACGTGAGGGTGACGAGTGATTGATCTAATAAGCCCATGCAATCCTGTATAGCGCGCTCTATTGCTTCCTACCATGATTGAATGGCTTGGTGCTACTACTCTCTGACTTCTGGGGGTGTAGAAGGCTACGCCTTCAGTCGCAGCTCTACGATCTGCAGGTTGAGGTCCAGCTGGATCCTCATTGCTGCCTCCTCTGCCTCACGGAATCCACTAGCCAATTTGTCGATCCATATACCTACTAGTAAGTATGCTGCAATCTCTAGTTCAGGGACACAGCGACATGCCTCCTTGACGATTTGCTCAAACTATTGGGTCTATGCTACTGCTTCATCTTGTTGGAGGCTCAGTTGCTTGATGTTGATTCGTTGTTCATTGAGCATCTGCATTGCACGTCCTTCTTGAGGATGGAGCTCTTTCATCACTCCATCATGCAACTGGTATAATATCTCGTGTGGGAGGGCAGCCAAGTTTAGGCCCAGTCCCCTGAGCCAGCCTACTGTGGATCTATCCTCTGTGTTGTCCGTTGTCAGTGTGCCTTCCAATACTGTGATGGTATTAGCCATTTTGGCCTGCAACAACTGCTCTGTTGTTGACGTACCCGTAGCCTTGTAGACGGCTGCCATTCCCTACTGTGGGGGCTGCACTTGAAGTTCCTAGAGTTGCGCCAGGAGCACCCCCAACACAGTCTGTTGCTCCGTCATTGCTTCTTGGAGTGCCTCTTTGGTGACCTCATGAACTGTGTTTCCAACGTCGTATAGGTCACCCTCGATTAGTGTGATGGGTTCTCCATCCAATCTGGAAGAAGCCTTGGTCTTCTTCCTGGTCCCTGTCCATTCTGTACTGTGCAGCTACTTTAGATGTGTTGATGATATGGGTGGGTCCGCGCCTGTTGTTGTGTCCTCTATCCCTTGTCCTCTTTCTTTCTGCATCATGGTTGCCTCAGATGCTAGTGCTGCTACTGTCTTTTTCGTGGCAGCCTTCACGGCCTTGCAAGAAGCCCGTACTTCTTCAGCTAGTTGCTCATTTTGTTTCTGTTGTGCTAGCATCCTGGTGGCCTCCTTCTGCTTTTGAATCACTGTCTCATCATGCACCACTAGATTTGGTGCATGCCATTCCAGTGGCCATGAATCGAACACCACGAAAACATCATCATCAAATGCGATGAAGGGGAGTGTGGTCCATTTCTGCTCCGGATCCTTTCGCGCCGTGATATACACATTATGCATATCTACTTTAAAGTCTGCAAAGCTTTGTACACTGTCATACACTGGGGAGGATAAACGCGACCATTTTTTTATTCACATTCGTATGATCACCTCCATAAGTATCTAGAAGATCTTGATCTCACGAATGTGCGTGGCATGCCTTGTCACCCAGAGAAATGCGTATTTTTCTACCTCTGGCAGGTCTTGGTCAAGGGGAGGAAACTAACTATCCTCAAGAAATGCTCCTACAACCAACAAGATGGATAAGAGCAACCACACGTAGTGGAAGGTCGTACCCTGCTCCTGGGCCTCCTTGCAGTTCGTTGGGAAATCCTTGCAGAGGAACTATGCCCAGTTGAACCATACCCCATCTGCACATTTCTTGGCTAGCGCGATGATCGTTGCTGGTGCCATGCCATTTTCTCATCACTTTTCCTACCAGCAACTAGGTAGTGACTCGAACCCCTTTGTTTTGAATGCTAGTAATAATGTACCCCTTCTGCTTTTTCTCCAACTTATTTTTCTTTTTCATGGCCTCTACAATCGCCAAGTCTCCACTTGTGCCAACTATTTTCACGGGGTCCTTCCCATATAAGGAAGCCGAGAAATCCTATATATAAGCTCCACCATGATGGGAATGGGTTCTTCTAGCCACAAGTACCCATCGTGCACCAAGAAAAGCAGTTGCCTGATGACAAATATCGTGATTAGGGCCTGATGAAAGTGTGGAATCCATAAGATGTGGAGAAGCTTGGCCTCCTCCACCCTGCACAGCCATTTCCATGGCTGCAGTGCTATAACTACCCCCTCCTTGCTTTGTTTCATCAATTGGATAGTTTCCAAATGAGAGAACGTTTTGTTATCCACGAGCTCCTTGTCCTCAAACTTCATCGTCGGTACGCAACCCATATCCGAACCTTCAAATAGAATTCCCTCGGGGAGGAATGGGGTTCTGAGTGTGCTTTTAAGGGCATCCGGATCTTTAGGTACCTTTACCTAGCCCTTCCGTGGAGGGACATACTTGGGTAGCTTTGTTGTGGCATGTATGGGCGGGATGTCTTCCTCCACTTCTTCCTCTAGTTCAATCTCCTCTACGGATGCTTGGAAATCCTCCTCCTCATCATCGCTTTCAATGGTAACTGGTTTTCCCTTCTCTTCCATGGACAGCTTACCAAACCGCAGGTTGCGCGGAGACATACGGACTGGTCCTGCTCCTGCGGATACTTTTTAGTCCTCAACTTTTGAAGTGATTTTGGGATTTCTGGCACATCCCCCACTGGTGACATAACGCTCTGCACAGCTCCCTTGTTTGTTGACATCATTTCGACCAGGGAATCATGTGTCTCCTTCGGTAACGCTTCAAACCACAGACTTGCTCTCACAACCTCCAAATTCGTCAGGTTCATACCCTCTTGATAACACAACAGCTGAATTCTCAAAATACCAAGGGTTATTTGGTAGAGAGGCCCCTATGATTTATAGGCCTTCTTGAATTCAAATTCAACTATTCCCCCCATATTCGGCTCATTAATGCGACAACAGCAGTAGATCGTTTCAAATCAAGTCCTGACGCCGTATCTTAATTGCCTACTGCCCGCTCCTTGTTGTCTTAAATGGGATATCTTATCATGAACAGTGACCCCAACAATCACTTCCTAGTCTACCTACATGACATTGTGGCCTCCCATGCACAGGCATGACCTTTGAGATAGACTGGTTCTATGCGTAGTCCTCCTATCAAGCTGCTTCCACACAAACACTTTTATAGTCCCGCACTCTCTTCCAATTGCTTGGAGTGCTGAGACTGTGCTTTCTACAAATAGTCAAGTAGTTACTCCGCCCACGTGAGGCTTGGGGTACCCCGCAATTACCGTGATGTCAATCAGCGCATCCCGTTCTTCTTTACACGGTATGCTCCCCTGATTCCTTTGTCTAGTGAGGTGTGGCCATAGCCATGGCAGCAAAATCCCAAGTCATTCCAATCTGGTAGTGCAGCTACCTACCTTTTGTTTTGTCGGACTTAGTTTCTCGATGTAGCCTACCTGTGTAATTTCGGTTTCCAGTTTGTTGATTTCTTCATCCAAGATCCTGCTTTTATTCCTCAGTTGTACTTGATTTTCTTCGAGTTCACGAATTCTCAAGTGCCCTTGCCGAATGGCTTCCTGAATCTGCATATGTTTCGTCTCGCGCGGCGGCACAATTCCTTCTCCTAGGTCTTTATGACTCATAGTCATGTGAGGATTCCTTCCTCTCAAACCTATGGCCTCAACTTTGCCCATCATCTTTAGGATCATTTCTGTGCTCAGATTCTTATACATGGCCCTAGAGGCCCATCGAACCACTCGTACGCGTTGGTCCTAATCAGTCTGTCTGGCTTGGTGAAACTTATTCCATATCTCGCATACCCCCTTGAATGCTTCTATGTGGAACTTTTATGGTGTGTGACACTTTTCCTGCTACTACAACTAGTTCCGAGTGTCGATCCTTAGTCTGGGATGTGCTCATGTATTATACGTCTGCACCCCTCAACACAAGTGGGTGCGCAGACTTCCCTGTCCTGGCTGCCAAATTCTTGTTTGGCAACAAGGGCTTCCAACCCATATCTGCATCCACCTTTTTCCTACGCGGCAGCTTACCTTGGTCTCTTGTCATGTACTCCCTCCTTGTACAAGTGTTGCGCACAATATCCCTACTAGTGTAGCGTATTGTTGTTGTTCCAGTACTGCGCTTTCAACCTCGTCCAGGAATTCTTATACCACTGTCACGTCGTCATATGTTGATGGTATTCGCATCACCCATTTTTCACATAACAGCATCTTAATCTAGGTATTCAGGGATTTAATGTACCTACCTCATGGTCCCTTGAGGAAACGTCGCGCTGCTTCACTGTAGCTTACAGTCATGTTTATTGCAAACTCAATGATGAATCCCCTTATTATCTGGTCAAGCCAATGGTCCACAGCTCATGCAATCTTATCTTTTGATGCCTCTAGTCTACGCGCTAATTCTGGAGTCCACACTATTGGTTGATCGAGGTTATACCTACCATGGCTATTGGCTAACCTCGCGATCCACTCATATAGTTCAGTAGAGAAGGGTGTGAATAAGATCTTGTGGATTTCCGTACATACGTAGCGATCTAGCCACCACTTCTCAGATATCTGCAGAGTTCTATTTTCTTGTATTACAAACTCGTGAAGCTTCTTGTCTAGCCACCCTTCAATTTCCTCCTTTGTAGGGTTCCAATGGCATGAAATCAGACATCCCTTAAGTAGATCCCAGTCCCAACAACAGAACCATTTGTTGGCTACTTGGGGCCTGACCCAAGTTTAGCATTGCATTTAGCCAAGCAAATCCAGGTACTATCACCCTTTCAACAATAGTCCGCAGTGTACAGAGTGAGGTCTCACCCGAGGAAGTATGGGAGGGTCCTAGAACCAGGTTTCTGTTGGCATTATGACACAGGTTTGGCTCTGTGGCACAGGTGTTGTCCTTGATGGCAACTTGCTCAAATGGCATATCATAGTTCAGGCTCTCAGAATGAATGAAAATGAGGTATACACAGGTTCATCATAACAAAGGCGCGTATACATGCGAGATTGCTAGTCAAAAGGCGCGTATACGTATGCACGCACATTCATGCAAAGAAAAGTGCATACATGTGGGAAAACTTATGGTTGGTCCATGGTTTCTAGTCCAACATATTTGAAACTATGGTTTTGGTCCTTGGTATTGCATCCAAAGTGTTGAACCTAGGTATTGGGTCCCTAGTATTAGTTCTATAATGGTTTTGGACCATGGCTTGAGTAAGGCCTAAGGCTATAAAAGGGAAAGGAAATCATTTGGAAAGGGTATCGACTCAAGTATTGAATATCGTATGAGGAGAAAGATCTAGAATACTGGTGATTAGCTTATGGTGCATAGTTGGATCTGAATCAAGGAGGAAACTGAGCGTTACAAGATGGATAAGTCCTATTGAAGGTTCAAATATCAAGACTTGAATTTTAGTATCTTTGTGTGATTCTGATCTATTATATTTGATGCATGAATTGATCTATGAATCTGATAATCTGGGTATCATTAATGCTTAATTACTTGAAAAGGGAAAACTGTCTTTCATAGATCTTTATGCAAGTTCGGCATAGCGAAGGCGTGTATACACATTGTTTCAGTAATTCAAAGAAGCGTATATGCAGGTTTTCCTTCATACAGAAGCATGTGCACGCAGGTACCTCATTTTGAAGTAGCGTGCATCTCATAAAATATGTTTTAGCTACTTTGGTTTATTGCTGCAGTATTCTGGGTTCAAGATTGGTGTCTGGTCACTGTTATTATCTGCTTACAGCATTCAGAGAAGTGATTGTTTGATTCAGTATTGGGTTGTTCAAAGTAGATTGGTTGATGCAGATATACTTAATGTTTGATTAATGCTATTCATGGATCTAGTCTGAAAATTTATGAAACGTGGTCCCTGGAAGAAAAGAGAAGGTTGTAGCCTTCTGTAGGTTAGCACCTATGTACTAGTACCTTAGCTAGTACAAGAGCTAAGGGGGTTGTAGCTCCCTTCCAGGAGAAGCCTAGAGAACAGAGAAGGTGTAGCCTTCTCACGGTTGCAGGCCTCCATACTTGTATAAACTGCTACCACAGTACAAAATCATTGTAAAAAGAAGTTTTAATTGAAAGAAGATAGAACAAATTGCAGCAGGTGTTTTCACCCACATTGGGTTCCACCTTAATATTTGTGTTCTTGTGTTTTAACTGTCTGCATTTTTTTCTGTTCCTGGTTAATTGTTGATATGTCTGACATCCAGCATCTGCAAGATAATTAAATTAATAAGTTAACGCTTTAGTTTCCTCAACTAATGCATAATATACGCTGGTTTCACTACCTAAGTAGCGTATTACAAATCTGAGTATGATTGAAAAATAATGACCCTGATAAACTGAGCACCCCCCCCCCCCCCCCTCTCAATATTATTTCCAACAATTGGTATCAAAGCAGGTCCTTAAGAAGAAGCTTCTTCGCTTGAAGGAAGATCTATCATCATGAGCAACTATGAAAAGGAGGCATCGATTACGCCACCAATTTTTTATGGGAGCAACTTCATCTATTGGAAGGTAAGAATCACAGCCTATATTCAATCTCTTGGTACAGAAGTCTAGGATATCATAGAAACATGATACACATTTCCATCAGCAACTCCTATAGATACAGCGAGTAAAGAACAGTATGAAAGAATGCCAAGGCTATCAATACTTTATTAGGGAGTCTATCTCAATCAGAATTCGTCAAGGTTATGCAGCTCAAAACCGCAAAAGAAATATGGGACAAGATCGTTCTGAGCTATGAAGGAGATGATCAGGTAAAACGAGCTAAACTACAAACTCTCAAAATTCAATATGAAAATTTCATAGTGGATAATGATGAAATCATGGCTAACTATTTCCTACGTATATATGAGACTGTTAATTGTATGAAAAACTTGGGTGAAGAAATAAAAGAAGTTGTTTTGGTTGAAAAGGTTCTAAGATCTTTGTCTCCTAAGTTTGATTCAAAAGTTTCTACCATAGAAGAAAAGCAGAATCTACAGAGCATTACCATGTCATAGCTTCACAGAATCCTAACTGCTTACGAAATGAGAAAAGGTGGACCATTAGACAAGAGAGAAGCTGCATTCAAAGCCTCAGGAAAAGAAGATCACAATGAGTTAGGACATATGTCAAAAGAAGAGGAAGAATCAAATTTTGTCAAAAACCTTCAATGGGGAACTGGGAGATTCAGAGGTAAGCTGCCTTTCAAATGCTTTGCTTGTGGAAGAGTCAGTCACTATGCTGCCAAGTGTCCTCATAAAGATAAAGGTAAGGAACCAGTTAGATGGAACAAAAAATAGAATGTAAGTAAAAAGAGCTATTATACTCATGAAGACAATCATGGACTTTCAAATAGTGATGAAGATGAACAAGGTAATGATGATAGACTTTTGATGGCCTTTGAAGATGATGATTTCTTGGATGCTATAAATGAAGAAGGTCTTTATGAAGAAATTTCTAAACTTAAAATTTTTTTAGAAGAAAAGAATATAATCATAGATACTCTGATATTCCAACTTTCTGAAAGAGATAAACAGAATGAAGAGTTAGAGTGTGAAATTGTGGGACTTAGAAAAGAAATTGAGAAAACAAAAGCCCTTAATCTTAGATTTGCTAAAGGATTTGAAACTTTAGATGAATTATCAAAGTGCAGCGTTCTCCTCTAATCAAGGCAGGTTTCAGATATTCTGAAGAAGCATCTCAAGCACAGAAGCCATCCACCTCAAAAATTTATCTTGATGTAGCAAGGAAAAATGAACAAGTTGACAATCGACAGCAAAAGCATAATGCAGATCACCAGGTAAATCGGGGACAATTTGCTTCAAGAATGAACAAAGACTATCAATTAAATCGGGGGCAATCTACCTCAAGGATGAACAAAAGCTTCAACCAATGACAGGTAAATCATTCTCAATTTTCCTCAAGAATGGATGTCAATAGAAACTACAATCATATGGTTGGTAGGTTTGACAATCACAGGAATTTCTTCAATGGCCAATGTTTCTCTTGTCATAACTTTGGTCACAAAGCTGCTCAATGTCTTGCCTACAAGACCATCATGACTAGGGAAGCTCAAAAACAAAGTAGTATGACTGGGATCATGCAAAGGACCTACAATAACCTTTCTACTCTTGAAAATGAAATGGAATGTTCTATTTGTAATAACTTCGGTCATGAATATTTTGAATGCAGGAGTAGGTTTCAGCAAACAACTTAGAAGGAGCAAGCTTCATTTAGTCCAAAAACATGGAGAAAGAAAGAACCACAACCAGAAAGATGTGG
>APFE031475927.1:0-17787 GCA_000404065.3 Pinus taeda | reverse complement strand
TAACTCTTCTATCACTCACATGAGGTAAATTTTAAGCTATATATTCCCCTTAAAATGTGGGTTCATAGTTTTAGGCTCAGTTTGTTTCAAGTAATCATCTTTTTAGAACTTATATTGCTTGATCAATTAATGTGGAACCCATATGAATTGCTTTAATGTTTGAAGTCTTGATGGAATTCAACTTTTCACCTTTTTGTTAAATTTGAACACATTATCATTTTAACCAAAGATAATTGCTTCTGCCCCATGTGTCATCAATGTTGTGGCAACAACCCCCAATAATTGTTTTACAAATGATATGAGGATCTACTATCTAAATTTTGGTCATATAGTGACCTTTATGCTTTCATTTTATTAATTTTGCACTATTTTAAGTTTTCCGCTTTGATCACTTCATTATGTGCGGTTTCCTACTAACTTCCCAACGACTCTAATTTTGTTAAGTTTAACCTTATAGTTTTAAAATGATGCTTGCTCAAAATTTAAGTGATTTTTCAATACCTCGGATTAAAAATGTAAACATTGTATTTTACATGATAAATTATTTAACCCTTTATATTAATATATTATTTAGTTAATTTGTCTAATAATTTGATTAATTTAATTATAAATATTATTATTAATTTAACTCTAAAATTAATCTAGATTAATTTAATTAATTAAAATGTATTAATTAATTGTAAAATAATATTATTAATATTTATTTATTGATAATAAATTTAAACAACTCAACGTATGTATATAGATATTAACTATATAATACAATAAAAACTAACAAAATAAATATTAATTGCATCATATCGACCTCATCCCACTTCATCCCAATGCCGAGGTTTGATCTTTTTAATTTTATTTCTCTCCATCTCTCGTTGTCGAGATGACATCATCATAGCGGAATGAACCATAAGGGAAAGGATGAGTCGGAGGCTTTATTTAAAACGGGTAAATTAAAAAGACAGAGCGGAGAGAGGGTCCCACATGTGTCCCCTCCACTCCTCACTCCTCTCTTATCCCAATACATTCATGTTTAAAAACTTATGCTCCCCACTAATTCATGCAATCAGCATAGCTTATTTGAAAGTCCAACGTTTTGTATATATATTTTATTACAATTACTTAAATTCATTTAAATTTCTTTTGTTTATATTACTTAATTAAATTGTATATTATGTTTTTAAGATTTTGTTTTAATATTTTTGTTTCTATTTAAAAAATAAAGAAAAATAAAAGCTTTAATTAAAAATCAAAATATCAATGAAACTGTTTATATTTTTCCATTTAATTCGTGTATTTTTTTAGCACTTCAACAATTTTGACATTTAGATGTTGACAAGTTATATCTACAATTTTATTTTATTTTGCCAAATGAGGCACAATGTATTTTGTTGGAAAGCTAAAATGATGGAAAACGTTTTGGGATTGGTTGCATGACTAGATTTGGTCACTTACTATGACTAAAATTTAGCAGAATTGAAGGCTATGAATTTGCAACATGAAAATAAATTTTGTGCTTTGTTTTTAGAATTTTATTTGTTGTAGGTTCACGATATTGAAAATTCATTTGATTTTGTCCTCTTTGGCCAAAAGGATAATTAAATATATCAATGGGATGACAAAATTTCTTTATTACATTAGATTTTAATTTAGAAGTGTATTTTCTCAATTCAGAATTTTAATTTTGATGTGCGAATTAATTTATTTTATTTCATTTTCTATTGGTTTTGGAAGAAGAGTTGTTGTAAAGAGATAAATCCCAAAGGATTTGCAGCAATATGAATGAGACAACCAAAGAAGAAAATTCAAGATTTGTAGCTCCAATCAACTATCTAAAAAACTATATTCAACAACTCTCTATATGGACAATTCTTTTGTAAATTGTACATATCATATTTGTGAGTGAGGAGGGGGTTCCTCTTGGATGCAATTTAGAGACTCTAGGAATTTCTTAAACGAAATTTATGTTGTAGATATAGAGGAAATACTTAGATGTTTGGGATTTTCTTTTTCAAGATTCCATCTATGTTCTTAGATCAAATCTTGCACTTGTGTAGTCTTTATGTCAGCAACAGAGTTCATGGGTTTCTTAAAACATTATTAAGGAAATAATTTCGAAAACTGAGCAAGGGTTTCAGGTTCAATTATCATATTTTAAGATACTTCTATTTGTTAAGACAATTCATTTGCATTAAAATTTAGGTTTTTTTTTATTTTTCTTTCAGCCCTCTCCTGGCCTAGTAAGGATAGCTACTTGGCTAAGTGTGGTTTGTGGTTACCCTGGCATTGTCTTCCTTCAGCATGAGGTTCAATCCAGCTGATAACATGATCACATGATCTTGTAGAGTTATAAATAAGTACTCTTGTATCCAATAGTGCATGGCACTCTTCCTAATTTGACCCCTAAGGATGAGAGGGCCTAGGCCACAAGAGGGCCTCTTTAGGGAAGAGTGGTGTTTTTGGACTAGGACTACCATTAGTGACTAATTTTTTTTGCATGACCTAGTTGAATGATAAAAATTTATGTGTGGGACAGCTAAAATGAATATGGAAAGAGCAATTTTGATCACTAATGGAAGTATGCAAATATTGACTCTAACAGATCTGATGATGTGTTCAAGAGGATGAAAGTTACAACATCTTGAAGGCATGTCATGATGAACCTTGTAGAGGACATTTTTCCGATAAAAGAATTGCAAATAAAGTTTCGTGACAAGGTTATTATTTGCCCACAATATTCTAGCATGCAAAAAAATATGTTTGAGGTTGTGACAAGTGTTAGGGTATGGGTAAACCAACAAAAAGATATGATATGCCACTGCAACCTCAAGTCCTAATCAATCCTTTCTAAAAATTGGATGTTGAATTTTTAGGGCTTATCAAATTGCCATCAGGAGAGAAGGCATACATTGTGTTGTGTATGGATTACATAACCAAGTGGGTTGAAGCTAAGGCCATATCAAAAGAAACACAATAAGAAATGTTTTATTTTCTATATGAATACATTTTTTTAAGGTTGGCGTACCTCGTGAAATCGTTACTGATCAAGGTACTCAGTTCACCTCAAAATTAGTTCAGGCGATTGCTAAAAAATTCAAGATAAAGCATTGAATGTCCATTGCATACCATCCTCAAGTAAATGGGTGGATGGAAGTCACGATTAAGGCTTTGGAATCTATCCTAACCAATAAAATTCAATAACATCATAAATATTTGGTTGAAAAGCTTCCATAGAGCTTGTGGGCTTACAGGGTTACTTGTGAACATGCCACCAAATTTACACCTTGACAAGTTAGTGTATGGAAGGAAAGTTGTCCTACCTATTGAGTTTGAAGTTAAAAACTTAAGGGTTGCTTTACAAAATGAAATGCACCTTTCAGAAGCCCAAAATAATTGGTTACACCTGTTAAATGAACATGAGGAGATAGGGCATGAAGATGTTCAGCATGGTGAGGATTTTTATAATAGAGGAGGAATGACCTGTTCTAGAGTTTGAGATAACAATCTCATTCTCAAACTCTAGAACAGGTCATTCCTACTGTATTATAAAAATTACCCTCACCTGTATGGATTTATTATTTAATAATAGTGAGGATTGTTCAACAACAATGGCAAAAATAACATGAAACGTTCATTAAAACGAAACAATTCAAATAAGGTGAATAGGTCCTTTTATTTGATTGAAGGAATAAATATTTCAAAGGGAAATTTCACACATGGTGGTTAGGGCCTTATGAGATCAATATTGCATTTAACAATGGATTAGTAGACTATGTACAACTGATGATGCACGAATTCCATTGATGGCCAATGGACATCGACTAAGACTATACCAGAAACCTAAATCTATGGAGGAATTAGTTGGGGAATTAAAGTAGAAAAATGATTTTCAAATTGGAGAAAGGTTGGCTAGACTACCCCTGTCTGTAAATACAAAGTTGTTAGTCCTATATCTTTAAAAAGAAGAAGAGAAGAAAGACTTGGTGGGGAAAACTTGGTCTCGAGCACCTCTAACACCTCGTGACATTGAAAAACCAAGCTTTGGCCATGTTACTAGGGAAAGATAATACTCCTATCATGAAAATTGTTTTTGGAGGCATGGTGGGATGGTTTCTTGCTAGAAAACTAGGGAGACTCGCCAACAGAGGTTGCAAAAAAAGAAAGAGAGAAAAAGAAAAAGAAAAAAGAGAAGAAGAAGATATATATATGTGTATGTGTGTGTGTGTGTTCTACAAGCATGCATACTTAAATTTTGAGATGAGACCTCACAATATGAAACTTATTTTTCTTTTCAGGATAGATGCCATGATTTCTTTCAACAGTATGAGCATAACGATTGGTGCAACTAAAATCTTATTGAAATTCAACCAACCACCAACTGTCTTCTTTTGAATCCCTTGGTTTTCATTTTAAGGAATAAGTTTAAGGTTTATTTTGTAAAGTTCCCATGTATACCTAAAATGGGATTCTTAAACAAGCTTAATTGAAACCTTGATCCTTACACTTTTATGAAAACTATCAAGGTTATCCATTTCATCAATTTTAATTGCCCCATGTGTTTGAAAGAAAATATATTTCCCTTATCCTCAAAACAATAATTAAAACCCCTATACACCCTTTTCCTATATAACTATTGTTGAAATTTGGAATCGTTTCTTTTTTACTATCCTTTTTGCGCTCTTATTTCATCTTATTTCACCTTCTTATCTTCATTTTGTAGTAAAAACAACATGTTTAAGTTCAAGGTCAAATGTCAAAAGGGTATTCATCATCCATAGTTAGAATATCTTCTTCTTAATGAATTATGATGAAAATATTCTTACAATTATGGAATTACAAACATTCTGCAACTCATATTTGTTTCCGTAGAAAAATCCATTGTTAGATAGGTTAAAGCACTCCACTAGAGGGAAAAAGACTATCAAAAGGTGACAAGGCTTCTAGGTGGATAACCACCTAATGGCATCACTTGACAAGCTACGCAAGTTAAATAAATCTTGAAGTAAAAGGAAAATTCAAACCTGGGAACGACATGTAGCAATCAAACACAGATAGCAGAGAAATAAAAAATATCAAAAGTGCAAGATGAAATATTGGATCAATTGTCAAGATTGTAGATCGAGATAAAATCTCCTATGACTTTCTTTTTCAATTGAAAGTCATAAAGAGGTTGAACTCTAAGATAAATTAGTCTCGTAGGTCAAGAAATGGTTCATAACATATCGACTTAAGACTCTTTCAAACTCGTTTTATAATTTGGATAAATGTTGTAAGCAAGATGAGAGACATACATTTATTATTACTAATTTTGTAGTTATTTTTGGGAAGACTAATACTCTGTTTTATAATACAAATCATTGTTGTTTTCAAATGTGTGCATAAAGAAATTTTGATCACTAATAAAACCTGCACTCCAGGAGGGCCCCCTATGAGTTGTGAGGTCTTATTGCTAGTTTTTGTTTTTTTCCCACCTTATCATTTCTTTTAAGCATTTTTTTTCCATTATAGTTACATTTCTGATTGTTTTCATTTGGATTCAAAGTACTCATAAACACAAAAGCATTAAAAAGATTTCAGTTGCTGAATACATCTTCTTTCCAACATTTGATCATTTCATAGTTTAAATTGATTTCTTAACTGTTAATGGAACACTCTATAGAGGATAAATACGCACACAAGTAAGGATTCTCAAGTTGTAAATATTTTTATTCTTTCTCTGTAATTAGATATTTTTATTGCAATTTCTCCTTTACACAATTGATTTGAAATTTGTTTACTACAATCTAGCATAAGAGTTTCCTTTTCCAAGATAGTGTATAATGCTTTGAATTCTGCAAAACAGGATTAGATTATCTCTTTCATGAACTTTAGCTTTTTAAATTTTACCTTCATTGAAGAAAGTTTTGAATTCTACAATTTAAGATAGATTTTGAATTTTTGCAAAGGAGATGTTTTCAATTCGGTTAATTAGGATTTAATATAACTTTAGAATGAAATATCATGTGTGTAATTACTCTCCAACTTGTGTCCATACTTAGATCTAGTTTCATTTTTGTTAGGGTCCTATATTCTAGGATGGTTTTTTCTCAGCCTCAAGTTTGCTGGTCCAATCAGACAACTCTAAAATTGAAGAGGACACTCCATCTGTATGCACACATGAAGGGGCACCTATAGTTGAAGATTTAGTTAGTAGGCCTAAATTTGAAAAGGCAGTAAAAAAATTCATTGAAGGATATGAGAACAATAGGTAAAGGGAGAGGTAAGATGCTATAAGTTACTCGTGAAGAAGCATAGGTTCACGACAAACCAAGAACTAGGTCCACTACAAGAAAAATGGTTGAAGAAACCGCCTCTAAAAAGACCACTGAGCGACCTGATCATGTACCAAAGCAGTTTGAGGTGAGCGTTCAAAAATTTGGGGGAGATAGTGTTAGCGTGAAAATTCCTGGAAGGTGTACCAAAAATCCTCACTTAATTCACTAGGTGACAAGTGACCTTAACAATAATTTGATGGCTGATATATTTGAAGTACTCGGGGCCAATATTTCCAAAGCTACCTTTGACTGCGGTACTCACATGGGTTTAACCTAGAGTCTACCACCTTGGCCAAAATATTCTCATCCAACAAAATGTTCTTTTTCTTTACATCATGGTGAATGATTCCCTTCTCTTCTCGTGTGTGAAGGTAGTGCAAACCCCTCGCAACTGCTATGCATATATCAAGCCTTTGCTTCTATGACATAGGAGGAAGATCTAATCCATACAAATACCTCCTAAGAGGTCCTTTGGACATGTATTCATAAACCAAAATCATGTCACAATTCTCCTCACAATAGCCAATAAGAGAAACTAGAGGACAGCGGCAAAGCTTAGACAACATTCCAATTTTAGTCTGAAATTTTTCCATGCCTTGTTCAAAACTTCAATTTCCACATTTTACAGCCACTTTGGTACTATCTTCAAGCATTCCCTTCAATAATTTACCAAACCCACCTATACCCAGAATCAAACTCTCATCAATGCTTTTGGTGGTTTCTACTATCTCTGTAAATGTGAAGTGTCTACTTAGATTTGAAGGTCTGAAAGAAGTATGTCTCCCAGTAGATACCTTGCTTTCGTTGCTTCCTATAATTTCATAATGTCCTCCATATAGTGGACGATGTAACAAAGTTATAGTAGATAGTTTTGTATGAGATCTATGAGTTTTGTAATTTTATATTTTTTTTCCTTCAAAGCAATGGTCCACGCTTCTAACTTGGACATTTTTCCAGAATATAATACTGCAAAATTCTAAAGTAAATGTTTGTCCATCCATAAACGTTTTATCACAAAATTTAACATCCTTTTGCTCCCTTGCATATTCATCAGGATTTAAAGCTAAGCTTTAGGCTTGTTGTAACCATATCTACCTTCCTATTCTCTGAACTTGCGCATGAGTTTCATAAAGCAACATGTAAAGTAAAACCTCTTCAGTAGCAAGTGATTGTGTAGTGCATGCAAAAAACAAAGAGAGAGGGTGTGACAAACTAATCCGTATTAATCATCACATGGATACTTATGAGATTTTCTCCACAATAGTGAATCTATCGTAAAAGTAATTAACAACCAATCAAACAATTAATAACATTCAAAATTTTTGGCTCCTTATGTTATTGTAATTGAATTTTTAGCTTTGAACGACATTTTTTTTATTAAGAAAAATAAAAAACCTATTTATGCCTTACTGCATTTTCTTTGTAACATGTGGTGCTAGCTTAAAAACTAAGATAGGTTTAAGCTAATTTTTTTTTTTATTTTATAGCTTATTTTTCTTTTAAATAATTTTTAATGCAATGTGTGATATTGTTCACATTTTACAAATCTTTTTATTAAGAAAAATAAAAATACTATTTTTTATTTCATTATGGAGAAATATTAGGTTGGGATTTAGCTTACATGGAATATTCTATAATATTAGTAGTAATATATATTATAATCAGTAGGTTTATGTCCAAGTAGTTATGCTGGTTTTACTCTTTTAATTAATTGGTTAATTAAAAAATTGTGATACCAACAAGTTCCGTAATAAAATGAAAGTAAATCTTTATAATTAAAAATCTAGTTCCATATATATATATATATAATTTTAAATAAAATTTTATTCATTAATTTAACTATTTAATTTTTATAGCTAAAGTAATTAAACTATCCCACACTAAATCAACGAGACCTTCAATTTTGCCGGAAAATGAAAATGTTCGTACTATGTTTAAGCTATGGTAGCACTTTCGGAATGCATATCTTATAGTTCAAGATATCAATGAATAATATACAATCATGTCTTCATGTAATATCAATAAATTTGAATGGAATTGTTTTTAGTGTTTTTTTTTTATTTTCTAGTTTTCAAATTTTGCAAGAATAATTGAGGTTAAATTTTGATTTGTGTTATTTAAAATGGTTTTTTAACTTCATATTTGGATTCAGCACCTTAAAAAATTCTTAAGAAGTTTTGATTACGCCGAGATTACTCATCAAACTAGTGATGTCAATAAATTGCTACTGGATTTTAGAGAAATTTGACCAGGAAAAACCACCAGAAAAACTTTCGAAACATCCCAAAAACAGCTTTTAAATAATATTCAATCATTTTTTCGTCCAATATAAATAGATTTTAGATAAAGAAATATAGATTTTAGATAAAGAAATATGATGCTCACACTCCAACTTTATCTTCCACCAAAATAGTTAGGCGACTCATGCAAAAGGTCTGACAGAAAATCAATTGACATCCCTTCACGTGTTGATATCGTTTTCCTGCCTGCTCAGAATTAACAACTTCCTCGTTCCCAATGCATGTACCAGGGCATTTAATGCCCCATGGCAGGCTGGTTAGCCTTTGCCTGAATAGAGGAGCTAGAGCTCCGAGCTCCGGGTTGAGGTTTGAGGTTTACGCGGAGGTTTAGTTATTCCATTTATTTATTTTTACTTATTGCTATTGATGTGTTGATTGATTAATTAGCGAAGTGTACCGCAACATATTTAGTATCGCATGAAAGGTTAGGATTCTTTTAATTATTCCATTTATTTTTTACTTATTTCTATTGATGTGTTGATTGATTGATTAGCGAAGAGTACCGTGACATGTTTAATTATGACATTTTTTGACGTATTCTATTTATGTGTTCGTTGATTCTTGTTGCAAAGTGACAAATTCAAAACTGCTTTCAGTATCCCTACAGGACATTACGAGTGGAATGTCATGCCTTTCGGTCTCAAGAATGCTCCCTCCAAATTTCAGAAAGTTATGGATGACATATTCAAACCATATTTTATTTGGCTGCTTGTATATATTGATGATGTTTTAATCTTTTCTAGAAATCTTGATGACCATTTCAAGCATGTAAATATTTTTATGAAGTTGGTCCATAAGAATGGTCTTGTGCTTAGTAAGAGGAAGATGGAATTGTTCCAGACTTCAGTTAAATTTTTGGGTCACCAGATTGCAAACGGCCACATCTCTCTGCAGCAGCATGCTATTGAGTTCGCAGACAAATTTCCAGATGTCTTGAAGGATAAGACACAATTACAGAGATTCCTTGGTTGTTTAAATTATGTGAGTAGTTTTTATCAGGATTGTGCTAGTGACAGAAAATTGCTCAATCCAAGAACTGGCAAAAATCCTCCCCCATGGACAGAAAAGCACACCAGAGCAGTTCAGGAGATCAAGGCGAAGGTAAAATCCTTGCCTATTCTATATATTGCAGATGATGAAGCCTTTAAAATTGTAGAATCTGATGCCAGTGATATAGGTTGGGGTGGAATTCTGAAACAAAGGATTGGTGAAGAAGAACAAGTAGTCCAGTTTGCCTCAGGGGTCTGGAACCCAACTGAACAAAGATATTCTGTTATTGAAAGAGAGGTAAAAGCTGCTTGGAACTGTATTAGCAAATTTGCAATTTATCTTATTAACAAGCCATTCCTTCTTAGGACAGATGCTTCAGCAATGAAGAAAGTCTTGTCTAAAGACATCAAGAAACCAAAAGAAGCAAAGTTTGCCAGATGGCAAGCATTATTCGCAAATTTTTGATTTTTCTGTTGAGCATATTAAAGGAGAACAAAATTGCCTCCCTGATTTTCTCAGCCGGGAATATCTTGAAAAAGATATTGCACAGGTCATGATGATTATCACCGAATGGGACCAAAACCAGAAGTGTGAAGTTTTAAGGACTATCCCAGATAATCAAGACTGGGATACATACAAAAACAACCGGAAGCCTACATGGCAATTACGGAATACAAAGGTTCTTGATGCAAATCTCCAGCCTCAAAGGTTCTTGTTCCATTGAAAGTTTATGAATTCCTTAATTAATTATTACATTTTTTTGACTTATTAGGCCGATAGGCCTTCCTTTGAAAGGGACTTTCATCGTCCCTTTGGTTCTCAGGCTAACACCTGGCATCAGCATAGAGCAGGTTCTCAGTTGACACCTGGCGTCGGTCATAGAGCGGGTTCTCCGTTGACACTTGGCGTCAGGCATAGAGCGGGCATAACCACAGAGCTCATACTCGTCATGTATTCATGATATTAATGAAGGTGGTTCTGTCGACAGTAAGCTCATAGCGGGTTCCGACGACCTCTTCAACTTGGAAATCCAGAGTAAACGCGTCTGCTTTGACACCATATGTACTCAAAAGCTGATTATTATTTAGGGTTCATTTAACAGGTATATTTTCTGCGTTAACAGGTTTTTCTTATGATGGTCCTCTTTTCTGTTTCTGCTAAATACAATATGAGTCTGTTCTTTGTATTTTACTCATTATTTCCTTTCCCAATCTACTGTTTTACTGGTTGCAGCGTCCCACAGTTTTCTTATATATTTCACAGACTTGTAGGCAGCCACAATTTATATCATTTACTGGCTAATTTTCTCTCTTGGGAACTCTATTGCTCTGTTACGCTGCAGTTTGTTTTGCCTACAAGTATTAATATTACATTTTTGGTCTTTTGGCAGGTCACTCTTTGGCTCAGCATGGGTGCCGAAAGGCTTAGCGCACTTCCTCGGCCATTCCAACCGAGGGTTTTGACATCTTGGTGCTTTCTGGAACACTGAGGTTTTATAATATTGATTGGGGTTTTACCGCTGCAGAGGACGACCCCAGAACCGTTTTTATTATGACTTTTAGGCTTTCTGCTTCGAGCTAGGATTTTAAGTTGATACTGAACGCTACTAGTTAATGGACTGAAACCGGTCTTTGGAAGAAGTGACAGCTTCTCCGGCTTTCCAAACCGTATTTTACTTCCTCTATAATTTATATTGCTCAGCTATAATTTTCTTTTGATTAACATTACTCTGTGGTGGGTTCTCACTAGTTTTTCCATCCCTCTCCGGCATGGAATTCGCTATATATTTGTTTTTAAGTTTTAATAGGAAAAATACCATTCTCTACTGGATATTGAATTAAAGGGTTAAATCCTCATGCTATTCCTCATTGACTTATTGATGATGCGTTAGTTATATATATGGGTTTTCGTTTTTGTTATGAAATATATGTTTATATTTCAGTACAAGTTCCGGAAACAGTTCCCATTTTTCACCAGTAATCTGGTTACTGCTTTGAATATAGTTCATAGTGCGTCTACAGTTATAATACAGTTGCATGTCGATGTACTCATTTCTTGTTTTGTTTGATTACTACCCTTCTGGAACCACTCACAGTTTCCCCCTTCGGTGACCTGAGAGGTAAATCCAGAAATATCAGTTCCTTCTTAGCCAGGGTTCTTAACCTCCATGGCTCTTCCATAACTTTTGGTTAATTAATTTACTGAGTGTAACATTTAGCATCTCGAACACCTGATTATGGGTTTTTTTTTTTAATATGCCAATATTTAAATTATGGGGTTTCTGTTTAGTAAATCCATACTTAAATTATAGGGCTTGTTTGATATGTCAGGACTAAATTACAAGGTTTCGTTTTTTACTAGTATCACTTCATGTGAACAGAGACAGGTTCTTTTCATATGAACATCCAGCTTCAGACAAAGTAGCACAACTATTGGTGCTAATTTCCCAAAACTTATTGGGAAGTGCTCAGGAATCTGTTTTGATAATAGCTGACCTGGGTTTTGCTTTGTCTGAATTACTTCATAAGCAAGTGTACTCACCTCCAGCTCAAATTCCCCTAAATCATTCTTGTAATATGCAGTACCTTCATTCTTTCTTTCCGGAATTACTTGTCAAATCACAACTCTAATAGTAGATCGTTCTTTCTGGAGTTTATAATGGCATCAGAAAAATAAATTCATAGTTTGGGATGTAATCTATATAAGGAAATGAAGAAGATATTGGTTTTCCTTGAAAGATGATCAAAAACATTCTGGGTCAAAAATACATCGACAATTGACTCTACAACTGATCCTTTCCACCGAGAGAACTGTTGGTCAATAGTTTAAGAAATTTTTTTGCTTACACGCAAACTGGATCATGTATTGTTAGTGTGTTTTTTAATCAGTCATAAATGTATTGTTTGAGATTTCTTTTGTCACTTTTATATTATAGAAATGTTGGTCACTAGTTTAAGAATTTTTTTTGTCTACACGCAAACTGGATCATGTATTGTTAGTGTGTTTTTTAATCCGTCATAAATGTACTGTTTGAGGTTTTTGTCTGTCACTTTTAAATTTGAAAATTATAAATACTTTACCTCTGCTTAAAAATTTGAAAACTGTAAATACTTTCTGGTTTTGAACTTTTCTTTGAATGTAAAGTGACACTATTACAATGTTATTCAAGGTTAAATGCTCATAATTGGTGTTTTTGAATATCTGAATAGTTTGATATTTTCGTGTCAAACCCCTTGATTTGATATTGCTGAGACTAAATTACAGTAAATTGCTTCACCCTAAATCGCACAATTCGAGCATTAGCTATGCAAGCAACTCACATTTTATCAGTGCAAGTCAAGTTGCCTAGAATCGGAGGAATTGTTCGAGTAAGATAAGAATCTTTTAAGAAATTCAAATTACCAACCCCAAGATAAAGTATTATGACTCTCCAATTAGCTTGTATTATGACTCTCCAATTAGCTTGTGGCCTAAGGGTAAGGTGGAGAATTTACTAGGCTTCCAGTGAATTCGTGGTCCTCGGGTTCCATCCTCACTGGAAACAGTGTGGCAACAACATTTTGTAGTGTCCATTAACCTGCATTCTGGATCTAGTGCTTTGAAGGCATTGACTTTTACAATGTGGATATTTTTGAAATGAAGTGGCAGTTGAAGTTATGTACTCTGAAATGAAGTGGCAGTTGAAGTTATGTACTCTGTTTTTAAATTATATATATATTATAGAGTCACTTGTGGACAATTTACGGGACAAATTGCCAAATTCATGACTTTCTATCTGATCCCAGGGTCCAGATGACAGAAGCTATCCGTTGTAAGATCCTATGAAAAATTCTATCCATGGTAAAAGGTCATCTGCATTTGTCATCATAACTAAAACTACCCCTCACTGATCATTGCTGATTCATGTAGTAGAGTTGGCCTTTTCTAAAGAAATGTTGTAATCTAAAGAAATATTTGCTTGGTGGTTATCTACTTGGTGGTTATCCTTACAGCCATTATTAGAATATTGGGTTGACCAATAATGACTGTAATGACACTAGGCTTATCCGATTTATTTTACAACTTTGATGCTGGAAAATAAGACTATCACTTGAAACAGAACAGTGATTTAAATCGGATCCCAATCTTTCAGCTCGACTTTTGTTTTAATGGATTGCTCTAAATTCTTGAGATCTGCACTTGAGTCTTGGAAATAATTTTCAACTTGCTTTTCTAATAGGGTACATGATATAGGAGTTTGGCTTGTAAATATATCTCTTTGCCGAAAACTTTTAAGATTCCAGTCTGATAGTTTGTATTCCTTTGCAAATGTGCTAAAGCAATTTCCCAAGATTTTCCCAGATTCCTACTTTGTTGAAATTAATTTAAGTTATTTTCCCATAGCGTTTCTCTAATTATTTGTTTTGGGAGAGGGAAGGGTGAAGATTAGTTATTTATAATCAGATGGGCTACTGGCACCTGTTACCCCGAAAATTCTGCTCATATGATCTATCATAGGCTGCACTTCCAATTTCCCAATAATAGAATGGTTCCCTGATTATTTATTTGAACATATTTTGTTCCCATATAAAATATTAAGCATTCCTTGAAATTGTGGGTTTCTTGACTTTTGACCAATAACTATTTGTTGCTAGGATGCTGATGATTCAGTGCCTTTCTTCTCGGGCACTGCAGCTGATGATTACCTTGTACTATCTGATGAGCCAAATGTCCTAAAAGAAGGATGTGGAAAATCTTTTGCTCCATTTCCCCGAGGTAATATAGGACTGCTAAATTAGAGCTTATCTATTTTTTAGCTATCTGGCACATGAAAGTGTAGCTGAATGTTGGCTATAGAGCCTCTAATGTAATATTGGTTGTTGCATTTGCCTTCACAGGTTGTTACTTCTCTACATCAGGTGGATTGCAAAGCTTTGAACATCCTTTGAATAAGTTGATGCCAATGCCTAGTGTTGATAGTGCATTTGGCAATAGGAGGATGATTCCAATGCCTCGTGTTGATAGTGCATTTGGCAATAGGAGGATCTCTTCCTCTGGCTGGGTAGAATCCTCTCATGGCAAGCTCATTACTAATACTACACAAGAGTTCACGTATGATAATTTAATGACTTTTCAAGCACTTGGAGAGCAACAGGATAGCAACCAATAGTAAGGTTATTGTAGAGGCAGCCACAGGAATAGAATTATCCTCTAAAGTTGATGACTTCTTCACTTTATATTTATATTTCAATATGGTTGTAATAAAAGTTTCAAATGCACTTAATAAAAATGTATCCGTTCTTGACTCAAGTGGAACTTTCTTCAGCTCTTTGAATAATAATCAAAATGCAGGGGGGGGAAATACAATCACCAGCACCCAACAGACGTACAATTATCAAAGCACTCATGGTTGTTATTCCAATCAAGTTAAAGCAATCAACTCAGCACTTGGGATCAATTCCCACAGAGCAATTCTATACCTGCTCTTCAAATTCCTTCAAGCTTTTGAAATTAAAACCAATGAATTATCAATATAATTTTACAATAATAAAAAATAATTAGAAGGCCTTTAGCGAGCTCAAATTGCTCATCCGTTAGGCTTGAACCAACATCTCTTCTAGAGAAATTCAACAATTCTAATTTAATAATCATATCGGCCTCTCTTTGTACCTTTTGGGACAATTGCTAGTTTTATTGATGAGTTGAAAAATCTTCAGCGATATTATTACTATTTTTTCGACTAATTCTGGCTGTTCGAGTGGGTAGCGGGGCGCTTTCTATCTGCATCGGTTGGCTTTATGTGTTGATTGATTTTTTGAACGAAGCGTACGAAGACATGTTTATTGTCCTCGATTCTTTAATTATTTCAATATCTTTTCGGATTTCTTCTATTTGTCAACTCATTCGATTAATGTGGTGATTAATTTTCTTGGGGTGGTTCATATGAGTTTAAAAAGTAAAAGTTAGAATCAATACATAGGATGATAAATTACGAACATCTTAATCAAAAATACAAGTTCATATATATATTTATATATTTGTTTTTAGTTTATGTAGAATAGCACAATTGGGGATTCTCTTGTTATGAAATATAGTGTGAAAATGAAACTTAAGGTTTAAATTTTAGTAAACGAGAATTAAACAAAACAATTCCTAATTGAGCTATTTTACATAAAGCTAAAAACAAATAACATATGTATGGGGAAAATTGTATTTTATTAAGTTTTGTTGGTTACATATATATTATATATATATATATATATATATATATATATATATTAATATATTTTATTATTGTTTTTTATAATCAATCTTAATCTTTATTTCTTAATTCTTTATTAACTAAGTATATTAAAAAATAATTATTTCGATATTAATTTAATGGAGATTCATTTTAATTTAAGGTTTTTATTTAATTTAAAAGGAATCAAAAAAATCTAGATGGGGTGATGAGTATGGAGAGGAGAGAGGGGGGTGGGTCGCCTTTACCCCATTAGGCTAATGGGGGGATGTGATAATGCATCCTCGACAAGTGTCAACAAACATAAGAAATTTGTATTATGTCGTGAGTACTCTCCTATGTGAGGATGATGAACGCATGTAGAAAGAGGCAGTGCATGTGGGAAGCATAAGGTGGCCATATTGTATAGTATGGAGAGTTTAATTCGACCAAGAGGAGTGAAGTCTTGACTATTGGAAATGAAAAGGTTTAATACCTTATGCTTTGAAGACAAAGGCGTGACACAAAAATCTGAATGGAAGGGAGGAGTACGAGCATATGATAAATTGTAAAGGATTGATGCTTAGCGCACACTAGCGAGCACAACTCTAAGAGAATTGTTTGGTGGTTGCATAGGAGAGCATAAGAGTTGGAGCTCTCGAAAGTGGAGAATAGGCTTAGAGAGTAGGATACTAAATTTTGACTCCGCAAAGAAGGAATATATTCTAATTTTTAATGATAGGCACAAGTAGTTGAGGAAAAAGTTGAAGCTTCTTGTCTAGGTAACAATTATCAATTCATCTAGAACCTTTCTTTGGGTATGTGTTTTATCTTTCGAAGTTGAATGAAGTTCTAGGAAGGTTGTTGTATATTGTGAGATTTACTATTCTCTGTGTTTGTATGATTCTTTACATGTATTGTTTCTCCACTATCGTGGTAGACGTGGAGTAGGGAACGAAGTTTGAAGTGGATATCATCTGAAATGTACTGAGTGGGGAGTAGGTGTGATGGGAATGGTCTAGATGTTCTTGTCTTTGTAGCTTCTAGGGTACGTGATAATACTAATTTCTGGTGTAGCTAGTGTGGTGTGAATAATCAGACCAAGAATAAAATAATATGAGCTTGGTGGGCGCATTGGTTGGTTGGAAGCTAGTGCGTGTTGGTGTGGGAGCACCCTAAAAGTAGATATTCTTCATAATATCTTATTATTTTGTGACCTGAGAAGAAAAGGTGTGATTAGAGAAAAAAATATGTCCTAGTCCTCTGTTTGTTGGGTGGGGGATTTATTTCCTCTCATTGAATGAATTCCCTATGTTAAATGGATAGATTCAGCGGCATACAAAATTAGAGTTTAATTGGCACTTAGAAATCGGAAAATCTAGAAACAAGAAAGCGATGCCTTTTTTTGGTTTTCCTACTAAACAATGTGCGCTGCTAAACATAGAAGCTTTTTGGTTTTCCTACTAGATTGTTCCCCACTAGACATAGAAGCTTTACCTGGACAAAGCATTTCTTACGTTTTAATCTAGGTCCTCAGTGTTGTTCACATAAAGTTGATGGATAGGGGTTGAGTGACGAGAGGGGTAACCTACTATGAGGAATGAGCTTGCACATGAAATTATCAGTAATAGAATAGAGAAACAAGCATCATAGTGAGGTATAGGTAGAAAATTCCTATGCATGTGTAGGAAGAATTTGACTGGTCAAACCGGGAGGCCTCCCCACACAGAAATTCCCTCACATATGCAAAAGTGATAGTTGAAGGTTTAGGTTGGATCCTAAACATGGGACATACATGAGGCAATGCCAATCGATACCTTCAAAGCTTGACTTCTACTGGAAGATGAAGTTCCTCTTCAGTCGCACGCTACTAGACAAACAAGAGTCTAGGAGGGGTGTGTTATAAACCCCAAATCATATACATGGACATCTAAAACACTATGATTATAGGTTGGAGAAGATAGATCAAAGAATGGAAAGGATTTAAAAA
>APFE031475913.1:85011-157255 GCA_000404065.3 Pinus taeda | reverse complement strand
AACAATAACTAACTAACATGTCCACGTCATAAGTTCATAAGCATTTTTCATTCATGCATAACAATCACACATGTACAATCAATCTAGATTAGTATGACACCATATCACAAATATGTCAGCTCATACCTGAATATCACAACTATAACCATCTGCATAGGCTAAATCGGATTAACACAATACATATAACATCAAGTTCTTCAACGCAATGAACATAACCATCACGCATATGACCAATCCAAATTACAATATCAAGATCTCAATGAAATAACTTTAATCATCAAGTTAATAGCACATAACAACAATAATCTATATATCATGCTCATCAACAACATAAAACTTAATCGTTAAACTAAATGTCATATAGCAACAACAAGTTGACCTATAACATACTCATCAACAACATATAACATGACCATCAAGTTTTCTAACATAAAACAAAATAGCAATTCATACAACCACAAGTTACTACCATCCTTGACTATCTGACGCATGTGCATATAACTATACTGATCAACTAACATCTATCATGAATGTAGCCATAACATCAAAAGGCATGTAAATCAAACTAATGTATATAACCCTAATGCATATAACAATTCTTAATTTACATACCAGCATTCCAAATATACAATACCTGTATAACGATCTGCTCTTGCCTTGAGGTCCAATGTTGCAACTTCACTTTAATGATCTGCATCTCCTGTTCTATTTCAACCAACACATTAGCATCATAACAACCAATAGCATCATGATGACCTACATTTTCATACAATAACTTCACAAGGAATGTTTGACTTACATTTCATGCATAACTATAACCAATATTATACATACATAGCAACTACATATAGACATATAACACAGGAGTGTAAGACCATATACACACCATTCTAGCTAAAGTCCAATCATCAATTCATGACCATATCAACTACTCAAAACATGACCTCATGCATGACAACAACAACCACCTCACATACATTTGATAACATGAGAAAATTGATGTGCATAACAATGCATAATCAACCATACACACATGAAGACATACTCCACAACAACACCTTCAACCTTCACACGACGACATCACTACAACCATGATCAACACCATGAAAATGCAACCAGCACGTGGACTACATGCATAAGGAACACATATGAAACCAACATGAAAGCATGATAAACACACAGCCCAAGGAGAGCGCAACCATGCTCTGATACCACTGTGTAACACCCTCCTCCCACATCTACCTAAGAAACCGACCAGCTGGAGTAAACATGCAACGAGATGCCACTATGATATGATTCGACCTCCTAATTCACATAAAGGAAGTGGAACTGACATAAACACACCATACAAACATCCAACATCATCAATAGAAACTTCAGAAGAGAAGTCAACCACTCATAGAACCTATCCCTGGGTCCCACTGTTATTTTAGGTCTCTTGGGCCATAGTTGCTTTCATGCTATGGGAAAGGGAGCGACCAACAACTTAAAGTCTCTCTCACAGGCCTGCTTGCCAGCGACTATGGACCAAAATGGTCATTGTTGTGCCAGCAACTCCAGAATTTGAGCCACTTTTCAAGCCCAGAGCCCAAGGCACTACCCAGAACTGATCCGTCTCTTCAAATAAGTAAAGTAATATGGAAATGAAATTACTAAAACAAATACTTGTTTAAGACCTTATCTGGATCCCTACTAGCCATGACAAGCATTTCATCAAACATATTATTGACGTGTAATCTATAGATGTAAATAACAGAGTTAAGTGTAGCGATCTCATACTTATTTGAGAATTAATATGAACCATTTATCTCTCATGTCATTTGTTGTGTTATCCTCTATTAGGACATAAGCACATTATCCATTCACATACAAGTTAAAACATGTTGAGAGCCATACATAAATTTTGTCATAAAATGTGCATATAACTAGCATAATAGGAATAGAAATATAATAAAGATATCAACCATCAAATACATAAATATGTCAGTAACTTTACACATGGAAATCAAGGGAAAGGATTTCCCATTAATGAATGCAATGAACCAACCAGAGATGGGACTACCACGTTCCACCCGACTGTAGAATGGCTTAGCCAAATCTCTATTCATCCATTCACCCCCGTGCCATATTCCAAGCATCAATGTGGGATCTCATAGAACACATCAATTGAAACTCATCTAGGGCTTCAAATGCCATCCACCTCAACCCATCAAACTGTGATTACACCTCACGGTTGGACATCACAAAACCATCATCATATCGGTCTATATCCCAGCCTTCTAGGGCTCAAGAGTGTTTGTTCCAACCCGACCCATAGTACTAGTAACTCAACCCATGGTTGTTGCCAGGCTTTAGAGAGTTTGTCCAACCAAGGCTCCACGACTAGTAACTCAACCCACAACTTTTATCAAGCTCCAGAGAATTTGTCCAACCAAAGCTCCAGGACTAGTAACTCAAACCACCAAGGGCTCCAGAGCATTTTTCCAACCAAGGCTCCAGAACTAGTAACTCAACCCAAGTTGTTCCAAGGCTCCAGAGCATTTGTCCAACCAAGGATACGAGACTAGTAACTCAACCCAAGCCATTTCAGGGCTCTAGAGCATTTGTCCAGCCTAGGCTTCTAAGAACTAATAGCATAACCCAAGCTAAGGAAGCATGAAAACCAACCAAAACACAAAGCAAATAAACCCACAACACCATGGCTATCCAAAAAATGGCAAGGCTAGGCAAATCCACCGTCAATCCAAGAAATCCTTCATGCCAATGACAAATCATGACCAAGAAACCATATGCATGCCAAAACTAGGGAGGAAAACATACATGCAACTTGGTACCTGCAAGCAAAACCCGTTGCAACTGCTGATACCAATGCCCTCTTGCGCTTTACTGCTCAAAAAATCCAAGTATGCCACACCCACCAAGAGTGTTCCAAGAAAACTCTAAGTATCCAAGAGTATGAGAGGGAGAACAATGAAAGGGCTCCAATACTGAACTGATCAAGTCTTAGCCAAGAGCTTGCCAACTGATCCTCATAAGCCTTTCTATTAATGTGGTCTTTATTTTCTTCATTTTCCATTATTTTCCTTCAATTTATTCCTTGCATGCAACCTGTGACCTTTCACCTTCCTTTTCTCTTAATTTCCATTATTTTCTTAAATAAATGTGTCAAAATACTTTTTTGCCTCTCCAAAGCCTTAGCCATTGCCTTTGCCAATTTCCTTAGCCATAAATAACCAAATGAACACTCACTAGGATGTCTTGCCCACCATTTAGTTTGGAATACGTGTTCCATCATCCGTGGTATTTATATATTTTTACATGAGTTTTTAACTAGCACTGTTACAAATGGAAAGAAAATATTAATTATGATTTTTGTTTTTCTAATTTATAAAGATACTTGGTGATGGGAGGTTTTTATTTTTAATTTTTTAAAACAATTTTTAATTCTAACAAATTAATTTTAAATTATGTAAAATTAAACATCCACCAATAAAAATATTGGAATTTAATTTTAAAAAATTCAAAAAATTAATTTCATTTCTAAAAAAAATTTAATTTAATTTAATAAAACTTTTAAATTTTTAAAATATTTTTTAAATTTATAAATTAATTAAAAGTAAAAACATTTGACGCAACTTTTGATAAATATAATAAAGTATAAGTTAGAAGATTGTTTCAAAATTAACCATATTACATTATTAAAAAGGCATTTGTAATAATTAGTTTGTGTCGATGAATTTCAATTTGAGATGGTTTAAATAAAAGAATAAAAAAGTTGGGGTTGTAATTTGAATTTATTCAAAATGTTTTATATACTAATTGTTTAATCGTAAGAATTGGCTATATAAGTTGGTTGAGTTGTAGTATTGTGGTAAATTTTTATGGTTTACTTTTACCAAATGGTTCCTTTGGTTCGTGAGGGAGTTTTAGAGCGATGGGTTTGAATATAAAAATCTATTAGTTTTTATTTTGATTTTAGGAGATAAATAAATTTTAAAAAAAATAAATAGTATTTTTTTTTAAATTAAAAATAAATAAATAATAACAAACAAAATCATAATAATTAATTTTTTCGTCAGAGAGGAGATGGCAAGTTTAGGAGAACACTGTAAGGGTTTAGGGTAAAAACCCTAGGATTTACTGCAGCACTCTCCGCAGATATCTGGACCTGGGCGACCGATGACCGACAGACTCGGTTTCTGTTGCAACCACATCTATCTCCATATGCTGACGATAACAGCTAAGATCATGGGTGATGTTATGGATGTCGAGGAGCTTGATTATACAGAGGACCCTTTCCCCGACCGTGTCATTTTTGGAAACCCTAATCTCACTTCATCGGCATCTGGCTCATCTCCCCCATTCGGTCCTGCTCTGTCAAGATCTACGCCAGTGGTTTCCTATCCGAGACACAGTACAACTCCTCTATTTATTGGGTCACTTTCTATTGAATCCCCCGCTCTGTACTGCCCTCCTTTATCACTTGGCACTCTCCATTTTCTCACTGCAAACACTCCACCTTTGCCCTCATTTGATCCGAATCAGCCGGTAGACCATCTCCATCCGTCCACTTTGATCTTTTTCACTATGCCGCCTGAGGACCTTCAGGCATCTGGGGCCCCAAACCCTCCCATCTCTGCAAACTCACCGTCGGACTACTTTGAAACCCCTGCAGTGAAGGTCAAGCCAACGACACATACCCCTCGGGAGGGTTCACCTGATCCGTTGTTGGACCATCCATCTACCCTACGAACTAGGAAACGGAAGACGAAGTGTGTGAAGGCTACCACAAAGGACATCATCATTCATTTTGGCAAGACCTATGCCACTGGGGAAGCTGCATACATTGCAAACACTGTGCTGGTCAAACATGTTCGAGGCCGAGCATATTCAACAGTTAGGCTCACCCTATGGGTCCGTGAGATTTGGGGAGGTATGCTTAAGGAACTATCTGAAGTGCAGGTATCGCCTAGCGGTTGGTTTGCACTACATTTTGCAAAAGAAAACTACATTGACCTGGTCCTCACAAGGTACTGGGATATTGAGATGGCTCCTGTACTCCTCAAGAGATGGAGTCCCCTTTTTGACCCAGAGAGGGAGAAAATAGGGGCAGGGCCACTCTGCGTTCTCTTGCCAAGGCTTCCATTGCAGTACTGGTGCGAGGAGGTTTTCGTCAAAATTGGAAATGCCCTAGGTACCTACTTGGACCATGATAGATCATTCATACAATCGAAGAACATAACCCTAGCTCACATCCTAGTTCATTTGGATACTCGTGAAGGATTGGAACAGAAAATCACTTTGCAATGGGGGAAATACACCAGGGTACAGATCCTAGACTACGAAGGATTTCCCTTTCGATGTAGGAGATGCCACAGAGTGGGGCAAATCTTTAAAGACTGCCCACTCATTAAAAAACCAGAGGATCCTCCGAGGGTACCTTCTACTTCTGCAGGGAATGATGCACCGGCTCTGAATTACTCTCCTAGTTTGAGTCCTATTCCTCCGGTCAGCAACATCTCCCCAAGGGTGGTGGAAACAGTGCACATAATGCCATCACACCCTCTCATTAGAGCTCGGGCTGCAACTGAAGCCGCAAAAGAATTGGGTATTTCTCTGACCTCTTGCCCTACCTCATTTGCTTATTGCTCATCTATTGTTTCATCCACCATAAATACTTCTGTGGCTCACTACTCTATGGCTACACCACCTTCCATCACCACCATCGCACCATCTTTACTCTCTCTATCAACCACCTCCACCTTCCCAGCATCAATCAAGAGGTCTACATCTCACAATTACAAACTTTGCCCCCGTTCACTCTTTGGTGGTACCTCGTCACATATCGTTGGTTTGGGACTCACCTAACCTGGTTCAGTCATCCTTTCAACTCACGGGAGGAAATTAGACCTATCCAAAGCCATCAAACGGGCAGGGGCAACGGTTGCCTCTGGTAGACAATCCACTCTATATGGGGTTCTTAGAGCACTGAACACCCCCAGTAGGGTTCCCCCATGAAGTGTCTCTCATTCAATTGCAGAGGCATGGTTAGTGCCTCCAAGAAACTAGCCTTGCGTAGACTATTTGAAGTAGAGCCTTCTGACATTATCATGCTCCAAGAAACCCTAGGTGAGGCTGAAATCATCACCAGCTCATTAAGTTCTTTAACTCTTGGATGGAATTTTTTGGCCACGAATGTTGTGGGTCGATCAAGGGGCCTAGCCAATGGATACAATCCTCACAACATCAGTGTTTTAGCATCCTGGGGTGGCCATGGTTTCATCAGATTAGATCTTTTCTCTACGGAGCTCAGTATTAACCTGAGGGTTATTAACATATATGGTCCCTGTCATCAATGGGAAAACTTCTGGCAACACCTGCTAGATCTAAAGATTTTTTCCCCTGATCACATCATCCTAGGAGGAGATCTCAATTTCTCTTTGGGTTTTGGAGAGTCTTGGGGATCACTGGCACAAGTGGACTCTATCACAGGATATATGACCAACCTTTTGGAACATCACAATTTGGTGGATGTTCCCATGAATAAGCCTCTCCCTACTTGGCGAAACAGAAGGGTGGGGGAAGTTGCACTTGCAAGAAGATTAGATCATTTTTTGATAAAGGTCCCCCTTATGAATCAATTGCATCACTACAAACAATGGGTAGCCACAAGGGGCATCTCAGATCACTCCCCCATTTATTTGGAGGTGTTTGGCCCCCATCCTAAACCAAAAGCTCCATTTAAATTTAACCATGTTTGGATTTAGGATCCTGAGTACATTAACATGGTCTCGGAATACTGGACTACCAACCCGATTGATAGATATGATTCCTTGACAAAGGGTTTCTATCACAACCTGTCCCAACTCAAGCATCTATCTATCAATTGGGCAAAAGAGAAACATTAGAGGGAGGAGCTTCTATTATCACAAATTGAATCTGAGTTGAGCATATTGCTCGATGATCAAAACCTGGGTTTTGCTTCAGCAGATGACAAAGCTCACCTGGTTGAGCTAGAAAACCAAAAGGCTAGGATCTTGAAGGAGAAAGAGGAATCTTGGCGCCTCAGAAGCAGATATGGTTAAAAGCAGGTAACGAAAACACAAGATTCTTTCAGAACTTTGCAAAAGGTAGAAAAGTTTCAAACACTATATGGAACTTACCTCTACCTAATGGAGGAGTAGCTGATACTTTCAACAAACTCTCCCATCTTGGCACCTCTCATTTAAGGAATCTCTTCAAAAACCCTCCTGGTCAAATCTGGCTGATATCATCAATGTGGCAGGACATTTTCCCAAATTTGTAAATGATGATGAGGTCGAGGAGCTAATCGCCCTTGTTACTGTAGGCGAACTGGAAGGAACGCTGAAATGGTTCAAAAAGGACAAGAGTCCTGGTCCAGAAGGGTGGACGATAGAATTTTGTCTCGCATTCTATGAACTTCTGGGGAATGATCTGTTAAAAGTTGTGGAAGAATGTAGAATATTCAGATCTCTATACAATGTTGTAAATTTGACCTTTATTGCCCTTATCCTGAAATCTGATACACCTTCCTCTTTCAATGACTATAGGCCCATCTCATTATGCAACTATCTGTATAAAATCATTTCCAAGGTCATTACAAATCGTCTTCAGCCCATTCTTTCTCAACATATTGCCCCCCAGCAATACGCCTTTCTTGAGCACCACCAGATCTATGAAGCCATTGGCTCAGCCTAAGAGGCCATCCACTCGATCTGGACTAAACACCTAAAGGGGATCATCTTAAAGATCGACCTGGAAAAAACCTTTAACCGTGTCAGTTGGCTCTGCATCAAGATGCTCCTCATCCATCTGGGCTTCCCCCATGATTTCATTGCTTGGATTATGGCCTACATTACCTCTTGTACCTACAGTGTCCTCATCAATGGATCTGCCTCCCATTTCTTTCATGCTGAGAGGGGACTCAGACAAGGCTGCCCCCTCTCTCCCCTTCTCTCTCTAGTTGTTATGGATGGGCTTAGTCGTTTACTAGCTTCTACCAAAAGACATGGCAGCCTTCGTGGCCCTAAGATAACTGACTCCTGCTTCCTCACTCACCTCCTTTTTGTGGACAATGTTCTCATTTTCCTGGATGGGAGCATTCGAGACTCTCTCACCTTCTTTAAAATTCTCTCCCTCTTCTCATTGGCTACAGGTATGCAGGTAAATCATGGGAAATCTACCATTACCTTAGCACTCACTTCCATCCAGGAGTCACAACTTGCACATCAGCGTTTCCCTTATTGCATCATACCCCTGGACAGGGGTTTCAAATACCTGGGATTTTGGATAAAGCCTCTCAGCCAGAAAATTGCAGATTGGGTCTGGCTTGTCACCAAGCTGGAAAAAAGGCTTTCAAACTGGAGTCATAGATACTTATCCAGGGTTGGCAGATTAGTGCTCATCAAATCAATTCTTGAGGCCACCCCTGTTTTCTGGATGGCACTAGCATGGATCTCTAGGAACATTATGGCCCGACTGCAACAACTCTGTAGCAGATATCTCTGGAACAACCACCAAGACAAAAATATCTTTACTTGGGTCAGCTAGAATAAGATCGACTTGCCTAAAAAATGGGGAGGATGGGGACTAAAAGATCTACCCCTATTTGCTCGAGCCCTGGCTGCAAAAATGAGTTGGACTCTACTGACTGGACAAAATCTATGGACTACAATTTCGTATCACAATTACATTTGACCACAACAAAATATGGATTGTGTATGTTTGCCGAGCTAGCCTAAAACAGGTATTTTGAAGGTATGGAAGGCTCTCCTTCACTCCCCCCCTAGCATCAGGGACAACCTCATTTGGAGAATAAATGATGGATCAAAGGCTCGCATTGGATTGGATCCCTGGACTGGAGGAGGTGGTAGATTTCAGCTATCAAGAGAGCTCATCCAGCACCTTCATTCTCATAAGATCAAGATTATAGCACACATAGTGGATCCACAGAACACTAGCATATTCTCTCAAGGTTGGAAATCTGCCCAACAGCTTAGTATTCCCCCAAAGTGGCAACAAGAATGGCATAAATACACAAATGCACTGTGTGAATCACACATCGGGATTAAAGGACCAGAAGAACTCGTTTGGTGTCTTGCTGAAAATGGTATCTATTCTCCAAAGGACGGATACCTCAACCTGATCTCACGTAAACAGCCGGAGCAGATAATATTTTGGTGGAAGAGTATCTAGAAACTAGTATCACCTCCAAGAACAAGACTATTCTTTTGGTGTATTCTCAGAGATAAATTTCCCATGGGCGAGTCTCTTACTCATCAATCCTTCCATGGCCCTCATTGGTGTGTCTTATGCAAGAATTCTTCTGAATCGACTTTGCATGTATTCCTTAAATGCAATTCCCTAATCAATCTATGGAAAAACATATCAACATCTATTCATACTTATGGGCATTGGAAGGGTGACAACATCGGTCGAGCATGGGAAAACTGGTGCAATCTTCATCATGGCACTAAATTACAATGTCTCTCCTTAATCATCTGCTGGCATCTATGGCTGGCTCGGAACCGAGTTATTTTGTTAGGTCCCTATAATACTAGTGATTACCCCATTACTATTGTAGTTGTATCCCTTATTAATATTTTTGTGCCCCTTTTGTCCCCATATTGTTATTATTGTGCCCCTATTGTCCCCATATTATTATTAATGTGCCCCATAGAATCCCTCTATTGCTATTTTTGTGCCTTTATATTATTATTGTTAGGTTGGCTGGGTTATATTGTGAATCCTTAGACTCCTGTATATAGAAAGGAGGTTTTTTCATTTGAATCATCAAATAATCATTCATTTGTGTAATGTAAAGGAGGTTGCCCTCTCGAAGAGGCTAAATTCTAAGGCGTTGGTCTATCTTTTCTATCTTTTTGTGAGCTGGTTTCATAACATTTGGTATCAAAGCTTTGAATTTTAGGGTTTCGCTGCTCCAAATAGGTCATCGTGGCATTTTCTCTATAACATTTTTCTGTGATGTTTCAGAAGTGAAGAAAAAAAAACCATTTGAGACAAAATCGCACTGAACCTTGGATCCAAATTTCAGAGTATTTTGCGCTATATTTGCGGAGATGTGATCTAAGGAAGTTTGTCTTTTTGCAGACTCTTGAATTACATTCCAAATAGGTGACCTGGGGAAAATCGTCATAACTTTCTCTCTAAGCATCAGATTGAAATTTCGTATGAAGATACAGAAATAGAATGGACTGTAGTTTCGTGTATATATTTTTTAGATCCAAAGGCCGAAACAAGGACACATGGCATGTCGTACAAGTTTTCTCTACTGAACTAGTCTATAATCAGGTCACTGTGGGAGATTGGGCATAACTCTTCCTTGGAGAATCCAATTTGGATAAGACTGGTGGCATTGGAAAGAGGACACAGAGGGCTACTGCAGGTCGCAATTTTAGTACTGGATGATCCAAAATTACAGAGATACATTAGAGGCAATATCGAGCTCCTACAAAATGAAAAAAAAAAATGTGTAGATTTTTTTAAATTTTTGCTTAAGCTTGGCTTGAAAATTTATTTTGAAGGAATTCAAAGGGCATAGTGAACCATTATTATCAGTAATTGATGCCCCGAAGAAAGAAAATGGAAACACCTAGTAGGCGACCTGAAAGCTCTAGCATGACTCATGAAGAAGAGGAAGAAATGCAACATGATATATCAAAATTACGAGACCAAGTGCAACAAGTGTCACTTGCACAAAAAGGAACAAAATATAAGATGGATTGTTTAAAGAAAGGTGTAGAAGCTAAGATGAATGATGTGGAAGCTAAGATGGATGATTTGAATATAGATTTGAAGATAGGCATGGAATAATTGAAGATAAATATGAATAAATTGCTACAAGAAAGGGTCACTATGGGTGAAAGAGTAGTAAAGGAAACTCATGATGAGAACAAAAGAAATGTTAATCATGAATCCATAGACTCTAATGTTGGATCAAAGACCCACCATATTCCAAAAATCGATATGAGGAAGTTTGATGGCAAGGATCCCGCAACATGGATATTACAGATGGAGGAATTTTTCGATCTCAATAATGTGAAAAACACACAAAAGGTACGTATGGAAACTTTATATTTGGAACCAGATCAGTTTGTATGGTATCAATGGCTTTGCTCTCGGAAACAATTTATCACTTGGGCAATTTTTACGGAAGAATTGATAGCACATTATGAGGATACAAAAAGCAACACTTTTTTTAGCCAATTGATAAGTCTTAAACAAAAGGGTTCAATAATGGAGCACATTGAGGAGTTCCAAAAACTGAACATAAGGGTAAAAATTTATTCCAGAGGAGCATAGGATTGATGTGTTCATAGGGTCTTTAAAGGATAATATCCAACATGATGTTCGCCTTGGGAACCTGATTCATTAGAGAAGGCATTCAGGTTAGCAAGAAAAATGGAAAGAAAAATTATGGCAACCAGGAAGCATACCACTCACAACTATATAGATGGAAGTGTTGTTGCCCCTAGTCTTCCACAACCTATAAGGTTGACACCACAAAAATTGGAAGAAAAAAGAGTAAAAAGGCTTTGTTACAGTTGTGATAGCAAATACACTAAAGGTCATAAGTGTGCTGAGAAGAAATTATTCTACATAGATTGTGAAGAGGAAGAAGAAAAGGAGCAAGAAATGTCAAAAGAAGAGGATATACTCCAGGAACAAAGCCTAGACGAAGAACAAATGAATCCGACCATATCTTGTAATGCATTGGCCGGAATTACCACTCCTCAAACCATCAAGATAGAAGGACAAATCAAGAAGAAAAAGGTAATAGTGTTGAATGATTCAGGAAGTACTCACAATTTTATTCATTGTAAGGTAGCAAAAGAATTGAATTGCTTCCTATATCCAACACCAGAGTGTCAAGTGATGATTGCAAATGGAGGAACAATAAATTGCTCTGGAAAGTGCCATAATATCAAGCTATCCATGGGAGAATATGTATTGACTAGCCCAATGCTTTCCATTCCAATGGGAGGTGTTGATTTTGTACTAGGAGTCCAATGGCTACAATCCTTGGGTACAATAGCTTTTAATTTTCAAGAACTTTTCATCAAATTTTCTACGGAAGGAAAGGAAGTTGAATTAAGGGGTATTTAAGGGAAACCAGGAAAGATAATCCGCTCTAATGGTATGACAAAGCTTCTAAAAAAGGAGCAAAGAGGTGTAACTGCACAATTATGTTCGCTAGATGTTTCCACATCGGAATCATCTATTTATCCAGATCTCCAAAAAGTCCTGGACAATCAATTCCAAGGTATTTGAGACTCCTGAAGGTCTCCCACCTGTGCATGATCATGATCATGCTATTCATCTAATTCCAGGAAGTGTTCCTCCAAACATCGGGCCGTACATATATCCCTATGTCCAAAAGAGTGAAATTGAACATATGGTTGCAGAAATGCTAGAGGCTGGTATAATTCAACCGAGTCAAAGTTTTTTCTCTGCTCCATTAGTATTGGTGCACAATAAGGATGGATCATGGCGCATGTGTCCGGATTATAGGGAGCTCAAAAGCTCACTATTAAAGATAAGTTTCCCATTCCTGTCATTGATGAATTACTGGATGAATTGCATGGTTCAATTTACTTCACCAAGTTGGATCTTCATTCAGGATATCATCAAACCAGAATGAAGACTGAAGACATTCCAAAAACAACATTTAGAACTCATGAGGGTCATTATGAATTTTTGGTCATGCCTTTTGGCCTTACCAATGCACCTTCAACATTTCAAGGGTTGATGAATTAAATTTTCAAACCATTCCTTAGAAAATTTGTGTTAGTATTTTTTGATGATATACTAATCTACAACAAGTCTTGGAAGGATCATGTTGAACATGTTAACAGGGTACTACAACTATTGGAGGAGAAACAATTATATGCAAAAAGATCCAAATGCTTCTTTGGAGTCTAAGAGGTGGAATATCTGGGTCATATTGTATCTCATGAAGGAGTTAAGGTAGACCCTAGCAAAATTAAGGCCATCAAGGAAAGGAAAATCCCCACATCCATAAAGCATCTGCGAGGATTTCTCGGATTGACAGGGTATTATCACAAGTTTTTTAAGAATTATGGAATAATAGTAGCACATCTAACAACATTATTGAAGAAATATGCATTTTCATGGACTCCAGAAGCAACAAAGGCCTTTGAACATCTTAAAGAGGCAATGTGCCAAGCACCGATCTTAGCTACACTGGACTTCACAAAAACCTTTATTGTGGAATCTGATGCTTCAGGAAATGGAATTGGTGCTGTTCTAATGCAAGATGAAAGACCCATTGCTTTTGAAATTCGTCCAATCAAGGAAAAGTTTTTACACAAAGCTATTTATGAGAAGGAAATGTTGGCAATACTCCATGCACTTAAGAAACGGCGACCCTACCTAATGGGAAGACACTTTAAGGTAAAAACGGATCATGATAGTCTTAAATACTTTTTAGAACAAAGATTATCCTTTGAAGAGCAACAAAATTAGGTCACAAATATGTTGGGTTATGACTTTGAAATCATCTACAAAAAAGGGAAGCAAAATGTGGTGGCAGATGCACTCTCAAGAAAGGATGAGGATGTGGAAGCATTGTTGTGTGCCATTTCTAATGTCCAACCAGATTGGATAAACGAAGCAAGGGAGGAATGGAAGAATGACGAAGAAGTGTGGGCACTTATTCGAAAGTTACAACAAGATTCTAGTGCGTCTGATACATTTAGCTGGCAAAATGATTCTTATGGTACAAATATCGCTTATACCTCTGTAAGAATTCCCAGCTAAAACAAAAGATTCTTATGGAATTGCACACTTCTCCCTTAGGAGGGCACTCAGGATTTTTAAAAACTTACCATAGGGTTAAGAAGGAATTTTTTTGGGATGGCCTTAAATCAGATATTCAAAAGTTTGTGGCGGAATGTTTGGTTTGCCAACAAAATAAAGTTGAAACAATTAAGACACCAGGTCTATTACAACCTTTATCCATTCCAAGCCAACGTTGGGAGGAGGTTTCAATGGATTTTATCACAGGTTTACCCAAGTCTGAGGGAAAGAGTGTCATCATGGTGGTAGTTGACAGACTTACCAAGTATGCACACTTTTGTGCATTATCACATCCATTTAAAGCTAGTACAGTTTCTACTACATTCATGGAAACAATTCAAAAGCTACATGGAAGCCCAAAGATTAATGTAAGTGACAGAGATCCCATTTTCTCTGGAAATTTTCGTACAGAATTATTGTCTTGTCTCGGTACTCAGTTAGCTCATAGCTCATCTTATCATCCTCAATCTGATGGGAAAACTGAGATAGTAAACAAATGTTTGGAAGAATATCTTCATTGCTTGTATCTGATAAATATACATAATGGGTCAAATGGTTGCCTCTCGCTGAATGGTGGTATAACACTTCCTTCCATACAGCAACAAAAATGACCCCATTTATGGCACTTTATGGGTATCAGCCACCATCCATCACATCATATTTAAGAGAAAATTCTAAGGTTCAGTCAGTGGAACATCACATCGAACATCAACAACAAGTCCTCCAACTCTTAAAGGATAACCTCGTGTTGGCACAGAATAGAATGAAACAATAGGCAGATCAACATCGCAGTGGAAGAAGTTTTGATGTAGGTGATTGGGTATTCCTACGGCTACAACCATATAAAAAAATGTCCCTCAAGCTAGATAAGAAGGATAATAAATTATCACCAAAGTATTATGGTCCGTACAAGGTGTTGCAAAAGATTGGTACCATGGAATACAAATTGGAGCTTCCTACAGCTTCTCGAGTGCACCCAGTTTTCCATGTTTCATGTTTAAAGAAGGTTATAGGTGACAAGCTCCCAGTTCAAAAAATATTTCCAAAACTTGATGAGGAAGGAAAAATTATATTGGAACTGGAAGCAGTCACAGAAACAAGAATTTGATAGCTACGAAATAGATCAATTTTGGAGTATCTCATTAAGTGGAAGAACTTATCCACTGAATATTCCACATGGGAGGATGAGAATTTTATACAAAAGCATCCAGAACTACTCAAGCATTGAGGACAACACTTTTTTGAAGGAGAGGGGCATGTTAGTTCCCTATAATACTTGTGATTACCCCATTACTATTGTAGTTCTATCCCTTATTAATATTGTTGTGCCCCTATTGTCCCCATATTGTTATTACTATGCCCCATAGAATCCCTCTATTGTTATTTTTATGCCTTTATATTATTATTGTTAGGTCAGCTGGATTATATTGTGAATCCTTACACTCTTATAGATAGAAAGGAGGTTTTGTCATTTGAATCACCAAAGAATGATTCATTTGTGTAATGTAAAGGAGGTTGCCCCCTCGAAGAGGCTGAATTATAAGGTGTTGATCTATCTTTTCTATCTTTTTGTGAGCTAATAACATATTTTTTATGGCAGACTTGTTTGTTGGCCGCATATTACAACCCAAATCATATCTTCCTATCACGAGTTGCCTGAGCCTCACCATCCTCGGCCTCGTAGACCACATGATCCTGCACCTATAGACAAAAACTATCCTTGGGCATTTTTTGATGGTGTTGCACAGCACCATGGATGTGGCAGTGGTTTCATTCTATACATAAATGAACAACATTACTACAAAGTAAAGATGGGGTTGGGCAAGGAAATGAATAATTTTGTAGAGCTCATTACACTTCGTCATCTTCTACATTTTTCATTGGGTCATAATTGCATGAATTTAAACATATATGGTGACTCAAAGATCATTGAAAATTGGTTCAATAATATTACTATTTGTCACACACACACACATACAGTAATATTCTGGATGAAGTGAATTTGTTCAAGGCTCAGTTTAACACTATTTCATGCAATCACATTTACAGGGAACATAACAGTTGTGCTGACGGGCTTTCCAAGGAGGCCACGGTACTTCCCCGAGGAGAGTGGATGATACAGGAACAATGAGGCTCCAATGAATATCGTTACTATCATCGGCCCTACAATGATCAAATCTACCACAGGGTAGAGAGCCCTTAGATTACAGTTTTTTTTTTGGAAAATTTTGATGTATATGCTTGGCTCATACATTGTATATATTTGTACATGCAGGCTACATACTTAGTGTATATAAGCAAGAAACTTTCAGCAAAGACATTGCCCTGCGTGGTGTATGTGGAAACTACTATAGATGACAACCATATTTATAGCTCTTTTTTTACATATTTTATATAGCAGCCAGTGACTGAACACCCTGCGTGGTGATGATTGCACAAAAAACTCAAAGTTTTTGACAAAATGAAAAATTTTGAAAATGCCCTTAGCGGCAAAGAACGATACAACATATGAAGAAAGCATCTACAACATGTAATTTTTCAATCATAATGAAAGATTACGATTTTTCCAATGGAAAAAAATAATTTTCTTAAGATTTTTAACAAAATCAAAATTATAATAATCAATTTTTAAGATTTTTAATAGATATATTTAGACATCATTGAAGGTAATTCTAGTTAAGAAGGTGAATGGAAAAATCTTATACCTTTGCATATTTTCTAATCGTTTATGTTCTATTTTGCTTTTTTTCTAAAACTATAATAATATTTTAGTGCTTCTATCAAAATATACCAAAGAATTACTTTTTGGATGCGCTAGTTGCATCGAGGAGAAGGATACAAGAAGACAAATTATGAAAATAACTATGTTACTAAATATTACTAAATCTTAATTCACTTGAAATATTATCATTATTTATATACTAAAAGAGTTGGATATGAACAAGTTTTTATATCACATAATTGTTCAGAGTATTTGGAATATGAAAATACTCATTCTAGGATAATAATTACATATAAATATTTAAATGTACAAGTGATATGATTGAATACAAAGATAGACCTCATATATTAGGCAAGAGTTTCCCTTTGTAAGGAATGTCTTTTTGAAATATGTCTTTTTCTAATTATTAATTATTATTTATATATTATTTATTATTGTATTATTCCATATTCATATTCATAACATTTCCTTTCCCCTTAGAAATGTTTTGTTTTCAAAGCATATGGATGAAAAGACTTTTATATTTGCACTTCTATTTGTAATATCATGCATGATCTTGATGTTATCATGGTTGATGATACTAGACAATACAAACTTTTAAGCACTGAGCAGAATTGTCGAAATATAATATGATTTCACCAACTTTATTCGATGTTTTGTAGAACGTTACACTTACAGGCTCTTCGAGATGAATTGTTATCATAAGACTTAATAATGGTAGTATCACTAGTCTTCGTAAGATATGTCAATTGTTTTCCTTCGAAGTGATGTTGATACACTGACTAATTAATGTGCCTACTCTTGTGATTAGGATGTCAATAAGGCATCTTAGTATTGATTTTTTGCTTTTCTTTTGGAGTTTTATTTTCTCTATGCATTAATGTTGCATGATTAATTGTTGAGATTTTATGAGCAGGTACCCTTAGAATTTCTATCGTTCACATTGCAATATCTGAGTATGTCTTTACTTCAATCGGATTGGTATCTTTTTGAGTCATGAGATTAATGGGATCTATGTTTGTTCCCTTCTTTCAACTTGGACATTTTTACCTAAAGTTTACGATGCTTCTAACTGGATAAATTGTTCTATTCTATTTTTTAATCATTGCTTTGTAACCTTGGACTTCTTGACTTGTGCAATTATTTTTTCCTGTGATCTTTTAAGCAAGTGATTTTTTTTTTTTTTCTCTAAGATAGCTTTGTCAAATTATTTATGCATCCTTGACATTGAATTTTGATTTTCTTAAAGCATCACATTCAAGATATCTCTAATGCCTTATGATGAAAGTATTATTGATTATGACTTCATTATAATGTCTTGGAAAGTCATCTTCTTATAGGGAAATGCCCAAAAATATTATTCCTATTTAAGGTAAAGGACCTCGGTGATTCCATCCAAGGTGAACCTAGAATAATGTCACTATCATTAGAAAATAAAGATTCAATAGTGAATTACGAGACAAAAGTATAGTCCTCAATACTCATTTGTAAATTGCTTATGTCATATTCTTTTTCATCCATGTCTATTATTTCAATTACATTTGAATCAGGAACAACTAATTTTTTTAGCACATTCGATACTAACATAATTTTCATATTGAATAGGAGCAAGCAATTGTTCCTTTGAATTTAAATAGTGAAAAAACAACTTTGCGAATTTTTTTAGGAAATATTCCCTTATTAGTCTTCTTAGTAGTAGACTCCATTTTGCTTTATCTTAACAATTTATGTCAAATGATACTCTGGTTATGAAGCTTATATATTATTTCATAACGAGTAAATGTACAAAGTGTGAAAGGCTTGCTTCTTCAGTATACCTTTTAATTAAAACTGAATGCCTCCCCTTTAGAACGTTGAGTATCTACCTTTTTGAGCATCAAGTTCCCTTAATGCTTGACATGACTCTCAATATAAAGTCCTTCGATTCCCTTAAGAAAAACACTTGGATTGACGATGAATTATTGTTCCTTAGAATGTTTACACAGGAACCCTATGCATACCCCTTCTTATATAATTCACTTCATAGCTAATGATGGTGGCGACAAGAAGATTTTTCCCTCACTTCTTACCCCATATAATTATAACTTTCTTAATCCTTTTGCAATGTTGATTATCCTCACAAATTTGACCATCCATTCGATGGCTAGTAATATGATCAATATTCTTATTTTTTTGTTGCTTTGATTGTATTATTTGTAATAAGTGAGTCTACAAGGTGTGAAAAACCCACTCCTTCAATATGTCTTCAATATATAATTTGTTACTCGTTTACTATATTTCATAATGCTCAACTTCGAGGTAGATATATATAACTTTGAATTTATCTTTTTTTATTACTTTAAAAAAAATCCATTTTATATATACAATTTCTTTCACCTTTTTTGGGATATGATATAAAATATATGTCCACTTATGCACCTTTAACTTCTGGGTTAATTTTCTCCATGTAAAAAGATAAAGTAAAATTTATCATTCACATAAAAAGATGTTTATGTTCCTTTTGTTCTTCTTTATTTTGAGAATACCATATGCAATTACCATGGATTGCTAAAACCATGAGCTTGTAAACCATTTAATGAAGAATCAAAATTATCTTATCTACTATTCCTTTTCTTACATATGGTTTTAAGATATTTGGAAATATTCCCTTTTGAGTTTCACATGCACATTTTAACAATAATTTCAAACCTTTAACTCTAATTTTTTTTCTTCATAATTTGCAATATACTATTTTTTTTACTAGATTATCAAAATGTCAATGGCCAAAGGCCTATTTTTTTTTTTGTTTGGACAAAGACCAAATGAAGGAAATCTTTGAAATTCTTTTTGTTTCTTACTATGAGGCTAAAAGCCTATAAAAAAGAAGAAGTTGTGGTCGCTAGCTAGATCAAACTAGCTTTGATACCAAAATAAAACGAACAAGGTTTGTTGCCACATAATTATTTAGAATATGTGGAATATGAAAAGATGCACCATAGGATAAATAACTATATATAAATCTCTGAATGTACAAGTGATATGATTGAATACAATGATGGGTCCCGAATAAATAGTAGGTGGGAGTGCGATTTTGTAAGGAGTCATGTCTTTTTGAGACATGCTCTTTCATAATTATTAATTATTATTTATATTATCTATTATTTACTATTGTATTATTCCATATTCAAGTTCATAACAAGGCCCCACTTTAAATTTGTCTAATTGATTTCCTTTCCTAATCATGATATCAGTTACCTCTAGGCCAAACCATCTAAACCCATCGTAGTTCCATTATATGTGGTGTCATGTTTTTCTTTTCTCTTCTTGACTCACCCTTCTTGTTATTCCTTCCAAAAATGATTGAGGTGGCTCCAGAAATGCTTAGAATTCAAAGATGGCTTTGGAAAAGCTAAAAAATCAAGGTCTTTGGATTGCAATAAAATTAGGATCAGATCGAAGAGCTCGTCGCAAGCTTTCCAACGACTTTGGAAAAATAAAAAATCAAGGTCCTTGGATTGCAATAAAACTAGGATTAGATCGAAGAGATTTGTTGAATTTTCTAAGTCTATCCATTAGAAAATTAATCTGTATTTTGTTAGTTTATTTCTTCTATTTGTAAATTCTAAACAAGTTATTTAAAACATTTAAATACCAAAATAAACACAATACAATCACAATATCTACATATCAACAACTGAAAGAAAACAAGCACAAGAGTGACACCATTATTTTTGGACAAATGTCCCGGGAAAACCCAATGCAGGAAAACTAGTGCAGCTATTCTAAGGGTTTTACGATTATGCATGTCGAATTTTCTAAGTCTATCCATTAGAAAATTAATATGTATTATGCTGGTTTATTTCTTCTACTTGTAAATTTTGAACAAGTTATTTAAAACATTTAAATACCGAAATAAACACAATACAATCACAACATCTATAGATCAACAACTGAAAGAAAACAAGCATACAAGTGACATGTTATTTTGGGACAAATGTCCCTGGAAAAACCCAATGCGAGAAATCTGGTGGAGTTATTCTAAGGGTTATATTATTATGCAGTCTTCCTAAGTACAACGGGGTGCCTAACTAGCTCACCCGACAGAGAAAAATATACAACAAAAATACCTCTATATTCGGAAGCAAGTATTCAGAAAACATGTCCCACGAAACCCTCCTCGTCATAGCTAAAGCTCAGCATTGGCCCTTCTGGCCTCTGCGTCAGCCTCCTACTAACCTGCGTTGACCCTTCTGGCCTCTGCGTTAGCCTTCTGCTGACCTGCGCTGGCCCTTCTGGCCTCTGCGTCAGCGTCTTGCTGACCTACATCAGCCTCAAGATCCTCTGTGTCAGCCCTCTGAGGCACTGTGCAGTCTATGGGACCCTCTGCGTCACTCCAGCAGGTTTTGCATGGATGACATAGTCCCTTTGGCCTCTGCGTTGTCTCTGTTGGGCTCTGCCTAGCCTAGAATGGTTGCTACTCTCTCTCTCTCTTTGCTTTTGCACTGGTCTCTCAGTACTGTCTCTGCCTCTCTGCCTCTTACTTAATGCCCCTAGTTGCTGATCATTGATTCAACTTTGCTTAGCAACCCCGCTCTAGCAAAATGAATGACTGATCACTCTGGTGTGTTCTCCAATTGATCCTCAAGCCTCTTCTTATACTTTTCTCGTTGGTCCTTCAACGATCGAGATTAAATATCTAATCAACGGCTAAGATTAGATTTAGCTTGATCCATGACTTTTGGAACCTTCTAACCCAGTTTTACATTAATACCCATTAATATTTTATTTTTCCTAAGTTTAGACTGAGGAACTCCATTAAAAATGTTAATTATTTTAATATCTCCCAAACCGGGTACAATACGTCCAAACCATTTCTGGGTCTTGGAGATCTCATGTGCTTTAGCCCCTCCACCAATTTTCATGGCTAAAGAACATTTGATGCTACCCCAAATCAACACTCCCTCTTATTGGGGATTGTGCTCTAGTAATACTCCACATTGAGCATCACTCTGATTATATGACACTGATACCTGTGTTGATGCTAGGTCTCCTGAGCCACATCCTCTGCACTGTTTCATCCTGTACTACTGCCCATGGACCTACCATTACCACTGTTGCATCCATACGACAACTCCCTCTGCATTTGTGTTGTTGCTGGTCCATTCTCCTAGCACTACATCTGCACTGCAACCCCCTCTCATCATGTTGCATCATGCTATTGCTAACTGCTACTGCATTGAAACTCAGATACTGAGAAGTGAGTAGTTGATCCACCCAACTTTTGACATCCCTATTAGGCTATAAACACTCCTGATGCTGAAGCTCCCTCTGCCGCTAACAAGTGCTCCCTTTACTGACCTCTGTGTTGCTGCAACAACTTCTCACATCTCACACTGTTGCAACCCTCTCTATGCCATCCTGCACCGTTGCAACACTTCTGTGCCTCTTGCACTATTAGAGCCTGCTAGCCTCGCGCTACTCGGGGACTCCTGCACTGTAGTACTCTCTATCGCTTCATTCGCATTCATCTCTACCGACATCCACTAGTCCTACTACTCCTCTTCGGGGCTCCCGTAGCAAGGTATAATCCAAGAGGTTGGGTACCTCTAGGATCTTTCCCCTCATCACCTGTAGTCTTCTTAACTGCAACTCAATGTCTACCCACTTCTTCTCAAGTGGCATGTGAGCACTCATGGCCCAATCATCATCCTCCTCAACTTCTTTCTCCACCTTCACTGGCGCTGCCTTCGAGTCAAAAGCCTCTCCCTTACTCTTCTTCCTTGGACACGGGTTTGCATAGTGACCTAGTTCCCCACAATGGAAGAAATTAACCTTGGAGAGATCCTTCTTCTTCCTCTTCTCCTACTTTCCCGCAAATTCCAGAGTCGCATCCTCTTCCTCTTCCTTCTTGATCCAGACTCCTTTTCTGCTACCTCTCGTCTTGGTTAGCCATCTGATCTCCTCTTGACGAAGAGCCGCCCATAGTTCTTCCCAATCTGTAAGACTCGCCTTGCCCAGTATGCTCTGGACAAATATCTCCCACTCCTCAGAGACTGCGTTAAGTGTGGTCCTTACCATCAACTCCTAATCCGACATGGCCCCTATGGAAGTCAGTTGGTCTCGGATCTCCTGCAACTTGCTGAGGAAGTGATCTATCTACTCTCCCTTTTGCATCTGGTATGACCTTAGCTAATTCTCAAGGAGCATCCTCCTCTGCACGGAAGTATGTTGGTACAATGTCTTTAAAGTGTCCCACATCTCCTTTGTCGTTTCCTTCTCGGTAATATGTTGGACCACACGATCCTTGACCCCATCAAGGATGATGCACTTTTCCTTAGCCATTGTCTCCTCGTACCTTTCATTAGCTACCGGGTCAACTGGGATAGCCATCACTTTGAAGGCAAAGCCCTTGATACGATGTCTATCTAGAATGGACAAGATCCTGGCCTTCCAAACCATAAAGTTGGATGCTCTATCCAGCCTATCCTGATCTCTCAGCCCATTCACAACCATCTCGCTGCTCTTCTATCAACTCCTCCGAGTCTCTCTACTTCCCTCCTGGAAGTCCTCTATTCAACTCTTGTTGAGTCTCTCTACTTCCCGTCTGGAAGTTCTCAGTTTGACTCTTGTTGAGTCTCTCTACTTCCCGTCTGGAAGTTCTCTTCTAGACTCCCTCTAAATCCCAATTTCCCTCCTGGAAATCCTTCTGCCAACGTCAAGTTTCCCCTCTCCGATCGTCTGTGCAACTGCAACACTGATCCAGATTCCTTGGCTAGAAATCTGCCTCAGTAACAACTCCCTCTACCTTGGCCTTGCCCTGTTAGGTATTGTTCTGACCATAATACCCCACCAGCTTCGCTTCGCAAACTACCCACAACCTCCTATGCCCCAACAACTGAAGGACTGAGCCTCTAGGCTCTGCGCAATCCCCGAACCGACAAAATAATTCCCTCAACCAACTGTGTCAACCCTCCTAGCCTCTGCATGAGCCTGATTTTGCCTTCCTTAGCTTTTGCGCTGGCCTTTCTCTAGCCTAGACGGATGACGCAGTCCCTCTCTGTCACTCCTTCCTCTGTCGCTTTCTGAAAGGCTCAACGCTGTCACTCGGGACAGTTGAATCTGCTGCAAATGCATTGCTTAGCTGATGCCTTCAGTTTTCTTGTGATCTGCAACCACACTCTGGTACCATGTTGAATTTTCTAAGTCTATCCATTAGAAAATTAATCTGTATTCTATTGGTTTATTTCTTCTGCTTGTAAATTCTGAACAAGTTATTTAAAACATTTAAATACTAAAATAAACACAAGACAGTCACAACACCTACAAATCAACAAATGAAAGAAAAAAAGCACACAAGTGACACCGTTATTTTTGGACAAATGTCCTCGGAAAAACAGGTGCAACTATTTTGAGGGTTATATTATTATGCATTCTTTTTTAGTACATCAGAGTGCCTAACTGACTTGCCTGATAGAGAAAAATATACAACATCAATAGCTCTATATTTGGAAACACGTATTAAGAAAACTTGTCCCACGAAACCCTCTCCGGTACAACTGAAGATCAGTGCTGGCCCTTCTAGCCTCTGCGTTAGCCTCCAGCGGACTTGCGTCAGCCCTTTGAGGCACTACGTAGCCTCAGGGATCCTCTGCGTCACTCCAATAGCCTTTGCATGGATGATGCAGTCCCTCTGGCCTCTGCATTGTCTTTGTTAGGCTCTACGTAGCCTGGACTAACTGCTGCTCTTATTCTCTCTACTTCTCGCTGGTCTCTCAGTGTTGTCTCTGCCTCTCTGCCTTGTACTCACTGCCCCTCGTTATTGATCACTGATTCAACTTTGCTTAGCAACCCTGCTCTAGCAAAATGAATGATTGATCACTCTGTTGTGTTCTCCAACTGACCCTCAAGCTTCTTCTTATACTTTTCTCATTGGTCCTTCAACGGCCAAGATTAAATCTCTAATCAACGACTAAGATTAGATTTGGCTTGATCCATGACTTTTGGAACCTTACAACCCGGTTTTATATTAGTACCCATTAATATTTTATTTTTCCTAAATTTAGACTTATGAACTTCACTAAAAATATTAATTATTTTAATATTTCCCAAACTATGTACAATCTGTCCAAACCATTTCTGGGTCTTGGGGATCTCATATGTTTTAGCCTCTCCACCAATTTTCATGGCTAAATCACATCCGATGCTATCCCAAATCAACAAGCTCATTGCAAGCTTTTCAACGGTGTAGACAACACTAAAATTTGAGTCCGTATGAGAAAGTTATTGCAATTTGAAGTTTATACAAAAAAAAGGTCAAAGTCAAAGTAAAATTAAAATTTTTACCTTTTCTCTTTTTCTTAATAGCAAGTCTTTTTTTTAAACGCATAAAGTGTGGACAAATAATATTTTCCACCATATTCTATGTGTCTTTTAAGTTTTACTAGTATAAATTCATCTTAAATTGAAATCTATTAAGGTATACAAATCCTTAAACATAGACAGTGATCAAATCCTTCTAGGTATACATTTTAAAATCATTTAAAATAGATATAAGTTGGTTGTAGTCTTACTCAACTTTTAGAAATCAAAACTCAAAACTTATGCAGATATGGATATGTTGGTTTTAGTCTCATTCAACTTTTAGAACTCAAAACTCATAACTTATGAATATATGGATATGTTAAAATACAACTCATTGTTGTTAATATATTCATATTTACATTGTAGTAATATTTTTATGTATATATCATATTTATAGTATTTTTATATATTTCCAAGTCTAGCATCTCTCATTTTGTTTTTTACTATATGACAATTCTTATATTAGGTGTATATATCAAATTTCTCTCACATGATATATGGATTTTTTTTATTTATATTTAGCTGATATATAATATTACCACCATTATTTGTTATGGATATTATATTATGTTTTAATTTGATATATGATGATGCATCTCACTATTTTTAATACAAATATCTTTATTATAATAAGTTGTAAATGCACCTTATTATTTTCAATACAATAAACATATTTTTTTAATTGAAGATTTAAAGAAGTATCAATGTAATTTTCTTTTCTTCATTTAAAAAAATAAATAAAATAAAGATGATATTTTAATCAACAATCCATTACTTTCATAAACTTATAGATTATATTGATTTTTTCAATCACATAAGACCAAACATATATTAATTATACATAATTTTTAGCTTTAGACTTATTCATTTTCCTTTTACTTCTTATTTGGAGTTTTATCATTTAAATGAGGGAGGTAATTATATAAGGTATCATCAAATTTAAAATTCATTAGTTTTGATGGGAATATTTAGATTTATAATAAGAAATAAATTTATTCATTTATTTTTGAATATAGATTTTTAAATAATTCATTAATGTTATTGATTTATTAGATTAATTATTTAGATTTATCTTAATTCTAGATTTATCTTAACTTTATTGATCATCAACGACTTTCTCTCACTGCAATGACATAAATGTGTTCACAAGTATGAAAATTGGTTAGAACAATTTTATCTTTAAAAAAACCAATTTTTTTTTTTTTTACTGTTTGATGGAAGATTATGCAAGTTGTTTACAAACAAATTTTTATAGAGTAATGAAAAGTAGATTTATGAATGGAGCTCCAATTGGTTATTAAAATATCACTCAAAGACAATGTTTCTTCCTCTTGAAACTCATTCAAGTGATTCCTCCACTAACAAAAAAAACTTATCTTCATGTGCAAACTAACCCGGTGTCTTCACCAAGAAGACTTATAACTTTGTTACATACATTTTCATCAAAAAAAACACTTATTGTAATCTTCTTTGCTTATATTCTCATGTTTTTTATTAAAAACATTAAATATATTTTTTATTAAAAAAATTAAATAGGTAAATGCTTTTGATTGATTTGTTGGAGTTATAAATGCCCACTCTTCATTATCTATTTTGTTAGGTTGTTTTAAAAAATAATGAGTAAATTTTTTTATGGATTTGCATAATGTTATGAATTCTAATTATTTATTAATTTGATACAAATACTTATTTTAATCCCAGAAATTTAAATTTTATACTTGTAAAATAATAAACTTTTCATTTTGAAAAAAAATAATAGTTACTGCATCACAATTACAAATGTTTAAAAAACTGAAAAATAGAAAGCTTTTGGATGCAATACAGCTCAAGCCTGTGGGGATAATAAACATTATGAATCCTATTGCTAAACAAGGCTTTGCATAATCATCAATGTTGCTTTGTATAAAGAAGATTTTGGAGCTGGAACTAAGTTATTCAGAGAGTGTTGGTTGATATCTTGTTTTTACTTGTGAAATCTCTGTTTCAGATACACATCCTTCAATGTGTTTATTAGTAAAAGTTAAAGGGAGCATTTTATCACAAATCACTGAATACACCAATAGATTGTTATACCTGTTAACCTTCATGGGCTCACACAACGATATCCCTTTATCTACCACAAAAGCACCTTTATTACAAAGAATCAATTCCATTTTTGCTATCACACACAAAATATTTTGCTACCTCGCACTCTCCAATCCCCCACTCTCCCCCTCAACTACTATAATCTATATGTGCCAGCCAATGAATCTTGTCAGGCTTCTGTCACTAATACAAACATCTCACGCTTGAAAAGGCACTAACATTCACTGCAGTCAGCATGTTACAGTGACAATAATTTTCCCTTACATGTATATAACTATTATATTGACAAAAATTGGGCCCCCCAATAAAAACCCTGACATTGCTATGGACATTTCTGAACCCAAAACACTTTGTAGGAAATTTTTTTTAGAAACTGTTAAAATAAGGCTTGCACAGCAGAAAGCCATGAATTATCTTTGCATCTTGTCAGATGATGCATTGAATGTCATGTTGCATCTCTATTCTCGATTTTGCAGTTAAGGATAGCTTGTGCCTGCATTCCGGGAGTACCACCTTAACTAGTGTCTGATGCCAACCAAGTTGCTTTTGCTGTCACAGAGCAATGAATATATAAAAAACAAGCAGCCATCCCCCATCTCCATTGTTCGATACCACCTCTAAATATTAAGGAACATAACTGCATGACTTCGCAATATTTGGGCTGCATCATCATAAAGCTATTCACCTGTCAAGATGGAAAATAAATTAATCTGTTTCCCCTGTTCGGTCAAGAAATATAGCTCAACTGGCATTCATATTGATATCAATCTTGGTTTCAGAGGAACATATATTCATAAATTTCGTGCAGATCTCAAAATAGAACAGGTTCAAGATCTTCTCAAAAATGTCTACTTACAACACATCCTTTTTTCATATAAAATAATTTTGAAACAGTCAGACTAACGGTTTAAATGTATCTCCACACTTATTAGGTGCCCACATATTTTACAGGGTTCGGGAGGTCAGCACCAGCCTTTGTTTGTGACACCACATGGTTCTGGACACTGGTGACTCAGATGTCACCCTATCTTGAATATAATTCTGAACTAACTTGAGAGAGAGGGAGACCAATAAAAGCGCATTTGGGAGGCCCTCTCTTTAGGGGTGTTGGCTAATTCTCAATAATTGGAGCAGCCTGGGGTGAGAAAGTATAACAAAGTTTCCAATACATGGAGGAAAAGCCTATGTATACTGTAAAACTACAGTGCTCAACCTATCCAACAGGTACCTCACAATGGGTGAATTGAACGTACAAGTTTTTCAAGGATGTTTTATAACGTTCTTGGAGTCAAATCATTTGCTAGGGCCATGGAAAAAGAGAAACAACATTGAACTTTTTTTTTGGTCAATCGGACAGATTTGTATTACTAGGAAATTGTATCATATACGAAAATAGTTGCTGCTACTGGTCTGCCACAAGGAAAACCATACCACTTAGTGGACTGCTTTGCCTGGCTTATTCATAAGGAAAGTCATTCCAACAGCCATGCTTTATATATATCTTTGCCATTGACAATATCAAACCAAGTCACAGTCGAAAAGATAGTGGATCAGAATAGGCAATAAGTAGATCCATGAACAAGAACAGAAAGGGTGAAAATGTTCAATCTAAATTTTCTATAGTGATGTTGCATATGCCATGTAAGCCTTCAGCCAGTACTTCTCATGCCATCCCTTTTGAATTAAATGCTACCTTTCAATTCTATTAATAAATGATATATACATCTTAGCTTGGAATTTTTATCTGTTATCCACGAAGTTATGACAGACTTTGGATGGATAGCACCCAGAGAGAATGGGTTTAAATGAAGTCATGTTTCTTTGACGCACCTTTAGTCAGATTTGATTTCAAATGTAGACAATCCAATGCAGTTCAAACTTGAAACTAATCAAACAAGGTTGAAAGCAAAAGCAGACAATGTTAAATCAGGTGCTAATAACTAAATTTTGAAATAGAATCAGATACTAACAGCTCAATATTACTGTCACAATCAGATAGTTAGACCAAGAGCAGACAATGTTATTACCTTTGTTTGCATAAGAACAAATGCACCCAACTACATAATATCACTGATGTTCCTGGCTTTAAGTTCTACTCTTCTGAGGTCACGTAGGTGCTGAGCTATTTCCTGAAGCAGTTTCATTCCCTCATCACCCTTTCTCAGTGATTTGATAGTATGTTTCAGGAACTCCCGGTCAGCTTCAAGTGCCTGCAATCTTTCATATACATGATACACTTCATCTTCAATTGCAAGTCGGTTATTGTCTCTCACAACCATAGAAACAGTACGCCAATCATTAGACACATCTGCTGGGGAGAACTCTTCTGTGTGATGTAATGAATCTCCATCAACACTGGTAGCATCAAACAGAGGCAGAAGCCTTTTTGCCTTTGCACCTGATGCTCTTCTAGGAGTAAGTGTTCCATTGCCATGTATTGTTTCCATAGTTTCCTCATCAACATGGGCTTCTTTCATGTTGTCCTCATCATTACCTTCGGTCTTACCTTTCATTCCATAGTCTTCTGTGAGAAGACCATTCACTCCATTTGCCTCTGGATTAGCCACGCCAGCTTGGTCATCCTCTGCCAATTTGTGAAGCTTCTCCTCCAAGATTTTTAATTGTTCCAAAATTGATATCCTCTCCTCCTCAAAATCAGCCAGAGATTCATCTAGACTGGTCTTCTGTTCTTTATTTTCATACCCTCTTCCTGCGCTCATGATAGCTTCAGTGGGTGTATTTTGATTACCTTGTTGTATATCAAGTCCTTCCTCTACATCATTACCATCAGATAAGAGTTCATCACTGTTGTAACTAAGCGAAGAACTTGAAGATGCCCTGATTCTCCTAGACTGATTGTCTGGTGTTTGGTTTTGCTCATTGTTTTCCTCGCCTTTCTCTGCAGGACTTTGATTTTCACTCTCTTGAACCTTTCTTCTCTTCTCCCTTCTCTCTTTTGCTTCATATCGCAACACACTTTTCCTGCATATCTCAAGTTCCTTCTCAAGCTCCTGCTTTTCCTTTTCTCTCTTTACAAGAATCTCATTCAGCAGCTGCAAAGCTTCTTGATCATATTCTGCTTGCTCCTCCATCATCCTTTGGTATTGCAAGGCTTCCATCTGCACTGCTGCTTTTTCCTCTTGCAGCCTTGTGATCATAGCCATAGATTGATTTGCTGCAATCGCAGAAGCACTTCTTTCTTCTTCTAACTCTAAGTATAAAGTATTCAGGGACTTCCTCTCTGTCTCAAGTGCACGTTTCAGGCGATCAACTGCAAACTCTCCATCAATTTCACTGAATACACTTCCATCCCAAGACTCTGCACCAGAATCTTTCCTATCCATTATCACCCTTTTATTTAGCAAGTGAATGCCTTCGATGGAGCTTGGTTCTTCAGACACTCTGTCTTCATCCACATTGTCAGCTCCATCATCAGCATGATGATCAGTTTCAATGTCAGTCTGACCCAGATTCTGCCTGAACTCGTCACGCACACACTGTGTCTGATCTTCTATCCCTGTCACTTCAGTAGCCGTGGGTTCTGCAAGCGAATTAAGATCAAATTTTCTCTTCTTTTAAGACCATTTCTTCATTTATACTAAAGAACACATACAGAATATAGAAACAAAAAGAAATACCAAACCCCATAGCCTGAATATAGGAGCGAAAAAGGATTATCAAATCCCAATAACATGATATTTTGATTCTCAGGGTAAGATTCTAAGACCAAAGGAGTAAAAAACGTGGAACAAAAGACAACATATTTTTACATACCTTGGCATTCAGATGCACTAACCTCCTTTCCAGAAATTGCATCCGTGACATCAGAATTCTCCATCATTACTTCTGGAGAAGCTTCATCAGTGAATGTTGTGCTTATCTCAGCATGATCAGCCTTCAATGTCTTCTCTCCATCTACTTCTAAACCTTCCAAAACTTCTGTTGCTTCAGCACCCTCGTCCCTGATCATTGAGGTTCCAAGATCATTCTCAATGTCCTCAGGTCCTGCAACCGAACTATGATCAATTTTCCTTTTCAAACCGTTCGATCATTTACTCTAAAATGGAAATGTGAACAGTCAGAATAAGAAGTAAGAATGGAATATCACATGCCAATCATATGATACCATGATTCTCAGATTGAGATGCCAATCCCAATGTGAATTAAGAACCAGAGGGCCGAAAAAAGTTCACCAAAATTCAAGACCAAAAGTTAGCATACCTTGGCAATCGGGTGCATCAACCTCCTTTCTTTCGGAAGTCACATCTGCGACTTCAGTATTCTCCATTATTACTTCTCGAGTAGCGGCATCAGTGAATGTTGCACTTATTTCAGCATGATCAGCCTCCAACGTCTTCCCCCCATCTTCTTCTGAATCTCCAAAAACTTCTCTCTCTTCAACACCCCCTTCCCTAATCACAGAAGCTTCGAGATCATCTTCAATATCCTCAGGTCCTGCACGTGAATCATGATCAATTTTCCTATTAAAATCATTTCTTCATTTACTCTAGAATACAGAAGAGCACATAAGCAGAATATAGAAGCGAAGAGGGAACATCAAATACCGATACATGATAGCTCGATTCTCAGGGTGAGATTCCAGGACCAATGTTAATCAAGAACAAAAGAAAGGTTCAACAAAAGACAGGACCAAACTTTTAGCATACCTTGACATTCGGGAACGTCGAACTCTTTTCTTCCAGAAATGGCATACATGACTTCAGAATTCTGCATTATTACTTCTGAAGTAACAACATCAATGAATGTAGCGCTTATTTCAGCATGATCAGCCTCTAATGTCTTCTCCCCGTCTACATTTAAATCTCCCATAGCTTTTTCCTCTTCAGTACCCGCTTCCCTAATCACAGAAGCTCCAAGATCATCAAGATCGGATGGGTGAAATGTGGGAACAGGTACTCTGAGATCCGATGGATATTCAATACTGTCCTCTTTGGCTTTTTTTGCAGCCATAGTCCCTTGTTCATTCACAGTCACACAACCTGTTTCCTCCACTAGGTTCATCTCAACAGAGTTTTGCCTAGATGGAATACTATCAGCCCTTTTCTCCTCAACTGGGATACTCTCAGTTTGAGGTGACACTTCCGAAGATTTTGGAAGAACATCTTCAGAACCACCAGGACATATATTCATTGAACCTAAATCATCACTACCATCAAAATGATTTGTCGTGACTGGAATGCCCTCAGCTTCAGGGGACACTTCCAAAGATTTGGGAAGAACCTCTTCAGAACCACCAGAACATATATTCTTTGAGTCTAAATCATCAATTCCATCTAGATGCTTTGTCTCCACTGTCTGTGGACTTTCCAAAACATCATCCTCCACATCAGTAGTCCCCAATTCCCCAATCTCCTTAGGCCCTTCGATAGAATCCAATCTCTGGGAGCCCTGGTCATAGGGTGTATCTTCCCTTTGTATCTCTGTAACTGTTACATCAGGTGCCATTGCCCATTCATGCGTGACAGCTTCGGGATATGCAATTCTCTTATCAACATAGATATCACACTCGAAATCCACTCGGGCATCGTCATTCTGAACAACTTCAAGCCTCTTAGGCAAATGCTGAACCCCATCGACAGCTTCTTCCAAATCCTTAGCATCCTCAACATCCTCATCTGGTCTCTCCACCTTCTCCATCGAGTTCGTTTCACCATCAGACACAGATGACGATGAACCCTCATCAGATTCATCTGGGGTATGAATGAAAACTTCTGAGATCTTCACCTGATTTCCTCCACAAACACACCCAGATTGGCTTTTCAACTCATCTTCCTCCCCGACCACTCCCTCCACAACATTTTCACCATAATCAAATGCATTCCACTGGGATTTCAGGATACCCTCTGGATGCCCATTAAACAAAATGGTCTTAAACAAGTTCTGAGAATACAGTTTATCATTCAAAGGAGCCGTACAGCAAGAGCACGAGTCCTTACTCACCCAACCATTGCCTGCTTTGTCTTTACACCCTACTTCCTCTGTGCTGAAATCATCCACGTGGCCATTCATCAGCAATCTCTTTGCATCTCCTCTCTTTGACAAATCTGCCACCATGGACATGCATGTGAGCCAGTTGGATTGGCTTTCATTGCCCTCTGCAGAACTTGAGACACTAGGCCTTGAAAATGCACACTCCTCACACATTTCATGAGCATCTGCTAACTTCCTGTGGGTGGAGCAATAACCCAACAAGGAAATCTCTCTGGCATGGCGTTCACAGATGAGTTTTCTGTAAAAGTCAGGCTCCTTGGGCTCCAGGATATGATCAACCCGAGAACACCATAAGCAAGGGGGGTGTAAACCAAAAAAGGTGGCAAACTTAGTGATGATATACTGAAAAAGGGCATTAATAAGCAACATAAATATAAGAATCCATTCCAGGACTGCATATACCAATATTGTTGTCAGTCTCCATGAATTTCTCTGTAAAACCTTAGCAAAACTGTTGGAAGCCATGTGTTGTGTATCCAATGCAAAACAAAGATGAATTTGACAGCTTTTGGGCACTATAGGAGCAGGAGGTCTACTCCCAAGCCTATTTTTTTAGCAAATGTACAACAAAAATGGACGGATGCGTACCAGGCAAACAGACTCAGCACCAATTCAAGTCAGGTCTAATAGCTATATACAGATATTGGGCAGTCAGAAACAATGAAAAAATACAAAAATCCGATCACCAACGATCAATAATCTGCAAAATCCAGTGGAAAAACAATCAATGGAGCCTTCATGTGTCTGCAAGGTGCAGAAGCAGAGGCCAGCTTGGTCTGTGAATCTACAAGGGGGATTGAATTGAGGGAAGATGAAGGAGGTTATGAAGAAGCGAGCCTGGAGCCAAAGCAACGAATAAAGAGAAAGTTGGAACTGGAAGGAACAGCAGCAGCAGTCAAGGAAAGATATGAAGAAAGAAATAAAATTGCCTGCTTGAGAGGAGAGATTGAGTGTTAAAACTTTGGAAAAGTATCAGTAACCGTCCCTACTTTTCTTTAACAAAATACCATATACAATTCTGTAGCATACACATCACTTATATTGCAGCATCTCTGATCTCTGATAAATAAAGAGAAGATTTGTGCCTTTTGTTTTTCCTTTTTTTCGGCCAGGCTTTCATAAAAGTTGGCACCACCATAATCTACACATAGACTGCATCTGTATATCTATATATATATATTTATCTCTACATGTATAAGAATCACTACCAACATAGCAATCAAACCATACATTCTAATTTCATGCCCTGATCATCCTTCATAATCATGACTAATATTTTTTTTAAATTTCAAAGCAGGAATTCTTACATCATCATCATCTTAAAAAAATAAGAATAAGAAGAAATAAAGCTGGGAATAGGCTGAGATTTCTCTTTTACTTTCCCTTTTCTGTGCCTTCATTCTTTTCTTTGAAGTTATTTGTCAACTCGCCTAAAACAAGGCAGTGTGCCTCCATCATCAGACTCTTTCATATCTATAATTAATCCAACTTTGAAATTCATATTTTTTGAAAAAGTAATTTGAAAACCGAGAATGTTAGCTGTTAAAAAGGTTGGTGGCGGGATAGTGTAAGATTATTTAAGTAGGCACTGTAATAGGTTGCTATTACTTAATTTATTTATTGATAATTATCTAGAGGATATATGTTCTGAGACGTTTTGATTGTGTACAAATTAGTTATCAAACTTGCGATTTCAATAAATTACTACCGGATTTTGACTCGAAAAACTCACTGGAAAAGTTTTTAAAAAGTCTCTTTAAAGACACTCATATATATATATATAAAAATTAGAATAAAAATATTATTGTATTAATATTAAAATTGTTTAAATAATCTAAATTGAAATATATGACAAATGAAAAATTTACCTTTTACAATCATTCATAAATAATTAAAATAGTATTTTTATTTTTTTAATTTTATTTCAATAATGAATTAAAACTTAATTTTTTTATGTTTTGCTTTTACGCTAAAATTTGATGATATAATTTTTGACCAAAATAAGGTTTTTGGTTATTTAAAATGCAATTTTAAATCTATAAATGGATTCAATTCCAGAAAAAACCCTAATAGCACTAAGATTTTAATTTCACAACTCAAACTTGTAATTCCAACAAATTTCTGCCAAACTTCAAATATAATTAATTAGAAAAATTGCCAACACATACAAAAGTTAGACTATAATATTAAAACCATTTTTTATTAAAAAAATTAATATATATTATATATATATATATAATTTATATATTATAACATATTATTTATCTCTTTTTTTATGTTTAACATTATACATTAACTATATTTTTTCATATATATGTGTGTTTTATTTTATTTTTTCAAAGTAATGAAATTTATCATAACTTATTTTTCTTAGTTATAATAATTTATAAGCAAGAAGTTGATGGTTTCCTTCTTTTCCTTGATGTCTTTATTTCAAAAAATGAGGATGGTTCTTTATCTCACTAGGTATTTCGGAAGAAAACTCATACTGAGCAGTATCTTCATGCCAAGTCTCATCATTTTCCAGCTCAAAAGTTAGGTGTTCTCAACACGCTAGCTACACGTGCACGGAGGGTTTCTGATGAAAGCCACATTTCCAAAGAGAAAGACCATCTCCTTAATGTTTTCGTTAATAATGGATATAATAGACATCATGGTCGTAAAGCTTTCCTTAAAGCTAGCCAAAGTCCTAAGGTTAAGAAAGATCCCTTTGATCGGGTTTCAAGGTGCATCTCCCTTTCATCCAAGGGACCATTGACAAGATTGCGACAATCCTAAAGAAGCATAATGTTCCCTCATCCTTTAGGCCTCTTAACACCATCTATAGTTCCTTAAAGTCTGTAAAGGACTCAGTAGACCCCAAGGATGTGAAGGGTGTTTATGTTATCCCTTGTTCTTGTGGAACCCAATACATTGGTGAAACATGTCGCTCCATAAATCAAAGGATTAATGAGCATGCCGCTGACATCAAGCATGGGAGGACCCACTCTTCAGCTTTGGCGGAACATGTGGATAAGACGAAGCATCACATATGCATTGAGAAGCCCCAGGTTATTGCGAAGATTGCTCACTTTCATCCCCGGAAATTTTGGGAGACCATTGAAATTGAAAAGAGGCCTAACAATCTTAATAGGGATGACGACTGGAAAATCAAGGACGATGACTGTGAAATCAACCGTTGTTAGATCCTTGCCATTTCCTCTTAGCCTTTCTTTATCTTTGTAGTTGTTTTTGATCTCCTTGATTTCCCTTTGTATTTTATTTTTAAGTTTTAATTGTATAGTTTTCATATTAATTTTAGATTTCTACCCCGATTTAAACTAACATTTTAGTCAATTAAAAAGTTAAAATTTATTTAAAGACTAAAATCTTTCCAACCTCGTTACAGTGAAAACCAAACTCACTTCCAAAAAAATCAAATACTTTTTAATAGCATTAAAATTTGGATCTCACACGCAAAATTAAATATTAATTTTAATTGCAATTTACTTCTAGCCAAAAAGTTAGTCTAAATTGCACATATTTTGATTTCAATTAAAATACGTATACTTTTATAATTATTTTTATTTAAAAAGGAATAATAATATATTTGAACCATTTTGAATATTTCACGTTTTGTGTTAACTTTATGATACTCTTTGAATTTGATGAGCACAAATGGGGTTACCATGGGACCATGTCGCTGCTTGCTTTTGTACGCCGCCCATGTGACCATGGACTACCACCTGCCACCCACTCCATGGAACCCATTGAGCAACGTGGGCATAGGAATTTAAAATGAATTGCCACATTCGCAGAAATGACACCAAGGAGCCCATGAGAGGGACCACGAGGCCATGGGCTCCTCGAGTGCCCAACTAGTAAAATGAATAGAGCTCCAAAATTTGAAAAAAGATGAGAGGGATGTTGGAATATTGATTCCCCATGGGGTCATGGACGGTCATGTCGGTAGCATCCACCCCTTTCTTTTCTCTAAAGGAGCCCCACAACCATTGTCCCATTCCCTAGTCAACTAAATTATTCCATATGCTTCTTATTTAATCAAAGACCAATTGCTCAAGAAAGTGGAATGCCCAACAAATTAGGTGGTTGGTAGTTATATATGAAGAGCATCCAATGGCAGAAGTTCCCTATTTGGTAGTCATTTCTATCAAAACAATTCCTTGCCAATGGACCCTAATGGACCCTATAACGGTTATTAACCATTTGTCAAAAAGATGAACAATCCCATTTAGGATTTAGGGTTTATAATGTTTGACTCACACTTTTCTCTAAGAGCTTTTATGGTATTTTTTCTGGGAAATTCTAGAATTGTGAAAAGTTTATGGTGTTCATTTAATATGGAGGTGGAATTATTTTTGGGAATTATATTCATTATTATGTAGTTATCATGGTCTTTTTTATAGAGAAATAAATATATTAGATACTTTCAAAGTATTGAATTTTGGTAGAAGAATATTATTAATTCTTCATCATCAATTAATCAAATTCTCAATTACTATTTAGCTAATATTTTAGCTATGGTCTTTTCATAAAAAATATTTCAAGGTGTTTATGTGTCATTGTTCTAGCTCTAACTTCTTATCAACATAGTATTGGCTCATACAATAATTTAGCATGTGGTACGACATGTCACCTTAGCATAACTTAATGCTTTATGTTAAGAATACCCTACATCTTGAAGGATTTATGTGCCCCTTGAGTGGGAAGATCAAGTTTGACTAAGATTATGTACACTCTAACAACCATGATTTCCATGACGAATATGAGGACCATTTTCGATTAATATGCATGATGCCAACCATTGAGAACTGCTTGTCTTGATCATTTAATTTATCTCAAATATGTAACAATAGAAAGAGAAAGGAAATCTTAATGTGGAACATAATCCTAGCATAATAATCAGTTGTCGCTCAAGAATTGCTTGTATGAAAAAGAATTAAGTTATTGCATCACAAGAAACGAGGTGCTCTGACAATCCAAGATAGTATAGATGTGTCTTTTGCATGTGTACATACCTCTATATGTGTATGTCATACAAAAATAATAAAATGAACGAAAAATGTCGATGTCCAACTTCTATTGTTAAGAAACATAGAAAAAAATAAACTAGCACATATCCATATCAACCCTTGAACTTTTAGGTTGTTGGTGGTTTTCACATGTTCTTTTTATTCCTCTTAGTGTTTAATACATCTAGTTTAAGATGAGTCTATGCAAGTGCAGAAGCATACTTTTCAAGGAGATCTAGTTACACAAATTCACCCATATGTTAATCTCCCGTGTCTTCTTAGATTGTAATTGTTGTGAGGTTGAACTCACAACTTGAGTGATTGGGTAACACAACTAGAATCACAACATTCTCGCAATGTTGTGATCCTCGTTAATTATGTATCTTTCTTTTGTAGTAGTACAATATGTAAGTTTGTTGACAATACTCGATACTTTGAATCACATTCTCTATTTTATAGTTCATTATCTATCTCACATAAATAAGGTATATGTGTGTTACTAGCACAATAATCATCACCCTAAAGTTCAAAGACTATTCGAAAGCTTACGAAAATTCTCTCTCTTTATGTTATTCTCAATAATTGAAATTATATGAATTAAATTAGGATAGAATAAAAAGGGAACACAATTTCATGGAGTTTTTATTTTATTTGGTTACATAAGGAAAAGACAATTCCATAACATTACTTAACATTATTGAATGATTTCCATGATTCGAAAAGACTTGGAATATATTTTACTAACACGTTGTCTTTTATATTCTACATGGATTTTATGTTTTTGTTGGGCACATTTACCTCTATGCTATGTATTTATTATTATCTAATTCATTTATGAGCTTCATTACCACTTCCATTTTTTCAAAGATTGAATTATCACTACCACAATTTTTATTATTATTTTAACATTTGCTGTCATATGGTAATCCATTTGAATTTCTTTTTATTTCCATCCAATTAAGTAAAATAATTTAACTATTTTTTCAAAAAAACACAGAATTACAAACCTAATCTTACTTCTAATTTAATCAAATTATCGATAAAATAAAACCATGAAACCGAAAATAAAATATATAATCAAAATTAAAATCATATCGAAAAAAATATCATTTTAATAAAAATTAAATGCAATTTCTTAAATAAATAATATCTTTTAAAAATTCATTGAAACATTTTCCTTCTCTCCTCATATTCCACAATTTCATACCAAGATTATATTACCCTACCTAGGCCCCAAAAAAGAAGTGAGGATGATGTGTTTTACACTAAATGATGATGCATTGTGAGTAGCTCCATTATATTCAATGAGTTTGTTTTAAGTTTGTAAGGTAGTTGTTTTAGTTGATAAGACACTTGCTTTACTTAAACAACAAGAATACTATGTTAAGCTTTAATTTGAAAACCTTCACCTTTGGGCAAGTTTCAAAAACTTTATCGAGTACTAATGATTATTTACTCTCTTGAAAGGTTTAATGGAGGGAAAGGTAAACAATATTAAATTATTAAAAAATGCTTTACACTATATTGAAACATCAAATTAATTAAATACACAAAACATATATGTATAACATAAAAATCCCATAAATATATTTACACCATCTCATGTTCTCATTTGTCAACCTAGGTTTTCAAACCCAATGGAATATGGACAGTTACATCACTAAGACACAATGGTTTCTTATTATTTTATTTGTTATATTGGCAAGTTTATTGGTTCATTCATTATAAATATTTAGTGGAGCCAATGATGATCTTGAATGATGGATTCTTCTTTAATTCTACACTATGTTAATGTAATGATAAAAACCCCACTCTGACCATCATGAAATTGTACCATGGTACTCCATTTTCTTTCATTAAATCAACCATATAACATGAATTAGTGTCCATGAATTGGATATACCATGATGTTTATTTCACACCCAAGTGCTTGAAATAGGAGTGAAATGTGATTTTAATGGTAATGACTTGACAAGGAATGTTTTATATTTTAAATATTTCATTATTAAGTATTGTGTTAGTTAGTTAAATGAGGCTGCAATAATTTTATTACGATTTTCTTAATAAATTAATTATTTTGATTTTGATGGTTAAGTGAAATTATATATGGCATGTTTATAAAGTGTTATAATTTCTAAAGGGATTAGATGCTAACTAATTTTCCAGTTCTTCTGTTTTAAATATTTTCATGAAGATAAATTTTATTTTTATTACGATTTTCTTAATAAATTAATTATTTTGATGGCTAAGTGAAATTATATATAGCATGGTTATAAAGTGTTATAATTTCTAAAGGGATGAGATGCTAACTATTTTTTCAGTTCTTTTTTCTTAAATATTTTCATGAAGATAAATTCTATTTTTATTACGATTTTCTTAATAAATTAATTATTTTGATTGTTAAGTGAAATTATATATAGCATGGTTATATAGTGTTATAATTTCTAAAGGGATTAGATGCTAACTAATTTTTCAGTTCTTCTGTCTTAAATATTTTCATGAAGATAAATTCTTTTTTGAATTTGGAATTACATAAGGATTTTCAAGATAGGTTTCCGATATATTGAATTTGATGTTTTGTATAGTTGTTGTGGTTAAAAAATATTGATAAACAATTGCATAAAACTTTTCAAAATAGTTTATAATATATTGAATTCGATGTCTTGCATGGTCATTGTAGGTTTATGATATATTGAATTTGATATTTTTCATGATATATTGAATTTGGTATTTTGCATGGTCATTGTGGTTGTTCAAAAAACATTGACAGAAAAAACTTAAGGGGTTATGGAAAGAGAAATAGAAGAATAAAACGATGTTAAAGTTATTATAATACATAATATTTCAATTTTTAAAACTCACACTATATGTAAGTAGGTTTATGATATATTGAATTTGATATCTTGCATGATCATTGTGGTTGTGTTAAAAAAACATGAAAAAAAAACGTAAGGGGTTATGGAAAGAGAAATAGAAGAATAAAATAATAAAGCTATTATAATACATAATATTTCAATTTTTAAAGCTCACACCTTATGTATATTTAGTAATATACAATAGATGCCCATAAAATTTTAAATGAAATTAATACAATTTTACATATCAAATAACTCATTTACATATAGTCTTATGCCTTACAAAAAATGTTATGGAAATATATATACATACATATTCGGCTTTTAAAGATATGCTTAAGATTGAAAAATCAAGTAATAAAAAATAATGTTAAAAACAATTACAAAAATTAATGAAAATATAAAGCATTTTGTAATTCTTTCCTATCTTAAAGATCTTCTTAGTTTTATATGAGAATAAATTCCTTTCTTTTCTTGGATTTACTTTATTTCTCAGAGTAAGATCACTGTATTATTGAGATTGAGCGTTACATGGTCATTGTTATTGAAGACATGTTGTAAGGGTCTCTTAGACCTATGTTATTGTCATACATATTGTACTCGGTAAATGATAGTAATACTTAGTAAATGTAAGAAGTAAAATAATTGGTTTGTTGAGAGTGGGTACAACAACTTCAGCCATATCTCTTATGTATAAATATACATCAAGTTTAATAGAAACTTGGATTGGAATTCACTTCCCAATATTTTTGTGCCTTGTGTATTATCATATGTGTGTGTTGTTGTTGTTCTATAATGTAGCATGTTCTTGTTCATACTTATTGTATGCTTATAACAATTTGGTGGTGCTTCCTCTCCATTTGGCTGGGTGACAACTAAAATAATTGGAGGTGGTTTGAACTTGCAAAAGAGAAAAGCGAAGAGGATAGATCAAACGAAGACGCTGCAAGTCCAATTTTTTTCAAGAAATGCAAGAAAACCTTTGTTAATGTTTTAAAACTTTGTGGATGTTGCTACGTTGTAACTGAAGACCTGTTTGATACTAGAAAGTTGATTTTGAATGCCAAGGTTCATGGAAGATGGTATTGAGACTGAGATTTTTAAAATGAAGATGTTAATGAAATCCTGCAAATATAGAAGATCTATCGAAGATGTATATGAAAGAACCAGATATTGTTAAATTCAAACCTTTTGTTGTTTAAGAATGTTGATACTATGTGTAAATATTAATTGTACATACTTGTGGGTGTTGTATAACACCCTCCTCCCACATCTACCCAAGTAACTAGCCAACACGGGTAAAAATGTGATGAGAAGTTACTATGATATGATTCGGCTCCCTATGTGTCAGTTAAGGAAGTGGAATCGATGAAAACACACCATACAGACCTTCCACATTAGCAACAACACTTCCAGGATCCATCCCAACCACTCAGGTAACTAGCCCTTAGGTCCCATTGATTTTTTAGACCATTAAACCCCTAGACGTTCCCTTGATATGGACAAGCATGTGTCTAGGAGGCTCTAGACACTCCCATAGCATGGGTATGCATGTGTCAAGGGACTTTTCTCCTCAAACCTGTGCCTGCGACTCCAATATTTGTGCCACTTTTCAGGCCCAAAGGCCAGGCCACTGCCCATAACTGAATGACAGGTTCATAAATGAATTTATACAAAAGAACAATGATACATTTGCAAAAACATTGTCAAGGTCTAGACTGAAACCCTACTAGCCATGACAAGAATTCCATCAAACATGTCACAAATATGTAATCGACAGGCTTAAACAATAGATCTGAGCATATGGGTCTCATACTTATCTTAGAATCACGAAGAAGCATTGATGCCTCCAAATATTAGTTGCAATTTCATCTATTAGGCCATGGATACATTGTTCAATCATTTATAGGTAAAAACTAATGAGAACCATACATAGCCACTGTCATAACACATGCTCATAACCAACATAATAACAACAAAAATACCAAGAAAACAGTAGCCATATAATCCACATCTAAACCATTGCAATACTCATGAAATAACAAGGAGAAATAACATGAGAAAGACCTTTGTCATGTCTTTCTCATGTGATTTACGCCGAAGCTCTTCTTACAACAATGATGGATCACAGAAGCCTCAATGATACAAAGGAGAAATAACCTCATATTAATGATGCAAAGGCCAACCAAGTTCAGGACTACCATGAACTACCCGACCATAGACATGGCCGAGCCAAATCTCTCTTCAGTCAATCACCCTCGTGCCATATTCTAAGCATGAATGTGGGATCTCATAAAACACTTCAGTCAAAACCATCTAGGGCTTCTAGAGGTCAAACCACCTCAACCCATCAAACAGTGATTCCATCTCATGGTCATACATTACAAACCATCACTAGATTGGTCTCTCCCCAAGCCTTCCAGGGCTCCAGAGCGTTTGTTCCAACCAAGGCTTCTAGAACTAGTAACTCAATCCATAACTCTCTTCGGGCTTCCAAAGAGTTTGTCCAACCAGGGCTTCTAGGACTAGTAACTCAACCCACCAAGGACTTCCAGAGAATTTCTCCAACCAAGGCTTCCATGCCTAGTAACTCAACCCAAGTTGTTACAAGGCTTTCAGAGCTTTTGTCCAACTAGGGCTTCCAAAAACTAGTAACTCAACCCAAGCTAAAGGAAACATGAGAACCAACCAGAAAAACAAATAAATGAACCCACAACACCATGGCTATCCAAGAAATTGAAATGCTAGGCAAATCCACTATCAATCCAGGCAATCTTCATGCCAATGACAAATCATGACCAATAAACCACATGCATATGCCATGCATGCCAAAACTAGTGAGGAAAACACATCCAAAAACATACATGCAACTCGGTACCTATAACCAAAAACCGATGTAGATGTTAATCATGATGTACTCTTTCACTTTCCTTCTTTTCCTTTCCCTTCTTGCTCTAAAGTCCAAGTATGCCACACTCCTCCAAGAGTGCTTGAAGAAAACTCTAAGTGTCCAAGAGTATGAGAGAGAGAGAATAGAATAGAGTTCCCAAAACTAAATTGACAAAAGTCTGTGAACTGGTCCTCATAATCATTTTTATCAATGAGGCCTCTATTTTCTTTATTTTCCATTATTTTCCTTCATTTTCCTCCTCAAATGCAACCTGTGAACTTTCACCTCCCTTTTCTCCTAATTTCCATTATTTTCATAAATAAATGTGCTAAAATGTCATTCTGCCTTTCCAAAACCTTTGCCATTTCCTTTCCCAATTTCCTTCGCCATTAACCAATCACCGATGATCCCCATCACTATGATTTTGCCCAACATTTAGCTTGGAATAAGTGTCCCATCAATCGTGGTTATTATTTTTCCTTTATTAACTTTTATTACATGGAATTTTCACCAGGGTTGTTACAGAACCCTCCCCTTTGGGATAACACCGTCCTTGGTGTTCAACAACACTTACAACCAACCAGGCTGCTATAAGAAAAAAATACTGCACATGGAGCTTTATAACTTAGCTCGTCGTAGTATTTACAATGATCATCCTGCTAACAAGCAAACCAACATGACAACATAACAAGTATAACATTATAATGACATGACACCCATATCGCTTATTGGAGCTTTATAACATAACTCATGGCGATATTTACATCCATATACATATGTACATATACCAAACACTGCGAAAACGTGTACCAAAAACATATACCAAAGACATGTACCAAAAAATCCGCTCAACCAACGAATAAGGAAGGATACGTAGATCACATTTGATCCGCCATCTCCCATGTAGCTTCAACAGGCCTAAAGTGCTTCCATTGCACTTTAAACTACTAGATTGCTTGGTTTTGGAGCATGAACATCTGTCTTTGCAAAATACACTGCGATTTTAGCTGGAATTCTCCTTCTGGCTCCATTTGCAATATAGACTAGGCAATCACATGATCAACATATTTAACATACTTTTTAAGAAATGACACAGGGAAAACATCATGGAATTTCACTGTCGGAGGTAGTGCAAGTCGATAGGCTACTGGACCAATCCTCTCAATAATACTGAAAGGTCCACAAAATCGGGGTGCCATCTTGGCACATGATCCAATCCACAAGGAGCTCTTCTTCGGTTTGATGCGCAAGTACACTTGTTCCCTAACTTGGATCTCCTTGAACAACCTATTCCGATCTGCATAGCTCTTTTTCATATCCTATGATTCTTTCAAATTATTCTTGATTAGTTGCATTTCCTGCTCCATGTATGCCAACATGTTCGGTCCAATCAACACCCCGTTAACTAGATCACTCCAATTGATGGGAGTATTACAACTCCACCCATATAATGCCTCAAGCTAACTCATCCTTAGTGACTTTTGGTACCCATTATTGTAAGCGAACTCTACCAGTGGAAGGTATTATTTCCACTTCTGTTGTTGATGCATTACATAGATCCTCAACATGTCCTCCATTATCTTGTTGACCCTCTCTTTTGACCATCTGTTTGCAGATGATAAGCTATACTGAAGGCACACACTCTACCCAAACTTGCAAATAACGCCTTCCAAAACTTGGAAGTGAACTTTGCATGCCTGTCGGACACAATATTTTGAACTCCATGCAATCTGACCATGTCCTTGATGAATACCCATTCTACATCAATCATTGAGAATGTAGACTTCACTAGAATGAAGTGTGTTACTTGTATCAACCTGTCCACCACTGCCATGATGGAATCATGTTGTCTCACTATCCTCGGCAAACCTGTGATAAATTCCATGGAAATGACCTCCCATTTCCACTCTGGAATTGAAATCGGTTGTAACAGTCCACCTGGATGCCTACACTCTTCCTTTACTTGCTGACAATCCAAGAACCTAGCCACAATTTTTGCTACATCTCTCTTCAAATTCAACCAACAATATAATTTCTTCATTGTTGTCAGCGTTTTTTGATAACCTGGGTGACCTGAATATGGTTTCGCATGAAAATCCCTCAAGATCACCTTCTTGAGCTCACTTCTATTTGGAACATATATCTTGTCCCTAAATCTAACCAATCCATCTATCATGAGACAATAGTCCACATCTTGTGCACCTGCGTCTGTACCTATACCTGTAACACCACATGTACCTATAAATGTACCTATACCTATACCTATACCTGATACAACCTATGCACAATCTCCATATACCTGTCATCCTGCTGACTTGCCTGCAAGATCCTATCTTGTAAATCTGTCCCATAGGAGCTCATAGCTGTTATGTGATTTACCTGTATCCACCTACTAAGAGCATCTGCCACCCTATTCTCTTGACCTTTGATATACTTGATCTCAAAGTCGAACTCACTTATTGTCGCCAACCACCGAGCTTTCCTACCATTCAGATTCAGTTGGTCAAATAGATACCACAAACCCCTATGATCAGTCATCAATATAAACATCCTACCAAGAATATAGTGCCTCCACATCTTTAATGGATGTATGATCATTGCCAACTCAAGATCATGTGTCGGGTAATTATATTCGTGCACATTTAGTTTCCATGACTCATAGCATATCACCTATCCATCCTACATAAGGAATCCACCAAGTCCTCTCTTGCAAGCATATGTACATACTACAAACTCTTTGTTAGGATCTACAATCTTTAACATTGGTGCATGTGTCAACAACTGCTTGAGCTACTCAAAATTGGCCGCACACTCCTCTATCCATTCAAACTTCTTACTTTTCCTCTGCAATGATGTGATAGGATAAGCAATTTGCGAGAAGTTCCTAATGAACTTCCTGTAATAACCTGCTAACCCCATGAAAGATCTCACCTCATCCACATTCCTGGGAGCTGCCCACTCCATGAGAGCTCTTACCTTTTCTGGGTCCACTTCTATGCCATCCTTGGAAACCACATGTCCCATGTAGTGTACCTCAGTCTAAAAGAAACTGCACTTGTTGAGCTTAGCATACAACTTATGCTCTCTCAATAATCTCAAGACTGCTACTAAATGCTCAACATGATCTTCTTCATTTTTTGAATATACCAATATATCATCAATGAACACAATAACAAACTTGTCCAAATACAGATGCAACACACTATTCATTAAGAACATAAAGGTTGTTGGAGTATTAGTTAAACCAAATGGAACTACAACAAACTCATAATGCCCATACTTGGTCCAGAAATATGTCTTGTAAATGTCCTCTTCTTTAATGCCTACCTAATGATATTCGGATCTCATATCAATATTTGAGAACATTGTTGTTCCCTTCAACTGATCGAACAAGTCATCAATCCTCGGTAACGGATACCTATTCTTGATGGTCACTTTGTTCAACTTCCTGTAGTCAATGCATATCCTGAGAGTACCATCCTTTTTCTTCACAAACAGTACTGGTGTGCCCCATGGTGATACACTTGGCCTAATGTATCCCTTGTCCAACATTTCCTTCAAATGTAGCTTCAAATCTGCCAACTCAGGTGTACTCATCCTGTAAGGTGATTTTGATGCCGAAGCTTCACATGGCACCAACTCAATAGAAAATTCTACATCCCTATGAGGAAACTCTAAAATATCTGCAGGAAATACATCCTAAATTTGCTATAGAACTGGGTACATGATCAAAACATTTGCATCCTCAACTTCCTTACCTTTGTCACTAGAAATGCGTACTGCAAATAATACACACCCTTTCCTGTGACTACACTTGGCCTGCATAGCTGTCACCTTTCTAACTGATGTTTCTTTCTTATTACCCTGCAAATCTCTTTGTTTCCCATTGTCATCCAAGCACTCAATGGCTTTTTCATAACAAGCCACCTTGGTTCTATGAAGGTACTACCAATCCATGCCCAACAACATGTGGTGTGATCTCAACGGTAATACATTCAAATGTGTTGAGGTAGGCATACCATTAAAATCAAATGTACAAGCTCTCATCCAATGATGAACCCGCTTCTTTGTACTTGTAACCAAATTCACTAACCAAGACTCTGCATGCACTTATTTATTCAAACCACAATTATCCACTAGGTCAAGATTAACATAGCTATAATCAGATCGAGGGTCAATTAAAATAGAAATGACTTGATCACAAATATTACTGTCCATCTCAATGATAGATGTCTGATGGTCTTCATGTCTGTTATCTAGCGTTGCATAGATCCTAGGAATACTCTTTCCAACATCTCCCATTGTCTGTGCTTCCTGAGCATTGTATATTTGCGTCTACCACGATGATACTATGGAAAATCTCTCCTATGATGCTCTCCTCTACAAGTCGAACACTACAAAGGTTTTCAACCTTTATCCTTATTTTTCTTCTTGGATCGAAGTCCCTGTCCTATGTCAGATGCATTGAACTTGTTAAATGACGTCGCATTCTCTTTATTATCTATACTCTGAGGACTTGATCACTTCTTGTCCCATTTTCCTTTGTTCCTTGCATTACCTTTCTAGTTTGGGTTAGTCTCAAATTTGCGCTTTGATTTCTCATAGCAATGCTTTAGCTTTCAGATGGCCTTCTCTAATGATCTAGGCTCATTGAACTCAATCTTGTCTTTGAATGCAATTGGTAACCCACTAGTGAATCTCTGAATCTTGGCCTTCTCCTCCTTGAGGTAAGGCACATACCTCAGTAGCTCCAAGAACCTGCTAGTGTACTCCTCATCTCTCATCAATCCCATCTTTATCTCATATAATTATTTTTCCCTGTCATCAAAGTATTCCATCACCTCTCCTATTTGGAGTATCCAAAGATTTTCCATCTCTAATCGTGTCCTCTCATCCAACTTGTATTCACCACGAGACATGTTGTCATATTCCCCATTAGTTTTGTTCTCCTGCTCATGGCTGATCTGAAGGGGTCCTTGTCGATGCAATTCTGACAAACTCTAAAGTATCACTGCATTTACCTCTGCTTGTATGATTCTGTCATTGTTTGCCTTACAACTCCTTATTTTTGCCTTTAAGATTCTCAATGTGTCTTCCAAATCAGAAGAGTTCCCAACACCTCGCTTCTCATCTAATTCATAGGGAGAGTCTCAGGAACTGTAGTCTACCATCTTGCTAGTTATCTTTGATATTCTTCCCACAAGGTATATCATGTCAGCTAAACCAAATCACAATAAACTAACGTACCTTAGCATAATCTTGGGAGGATACCTCATCTGCAGGATCAAAAAATCAACGTAATGCATGTATAACATATTCATGAAAATATATAGAAATATAACACATAATCATATAACCATATAACCATCATTCTAGCTAGAGTCCAGTGATCAATGACCATATCAACTACACATACCATGACATCATGCATGACAACAACCACCACATCATCGTACACTTCACCACATTTGAATACTAACATGCATAAACAATGCATAATCAATCATACACTCATGACAACACACTCCACAACAACACCATCAACTTCCCATGGCAACCTCACTACAACCATGATCAATGCCACAAAATGCAACAAGCACATGATCTTACAACACAAGAAACACATATGCAACCGACATGAATGCATGACGAACACACATCCCATCTAGTATGAGGGGTGAACCATGCTTTCATACCACTCTGTAACACCCTCCTCCCACATCTACCTAAGTAACTATCCAACATGGGTAAAAATGTGATGAGAAGTTACTATGATATGATTTGACTCCCTATGTGTTAGTTGAGGAAGTGGAACCAATGAAAACACACCATACAAACCTTCCACATTAGCAATAGAACTTCCAGGATCCATCCCAACCACTCAAGTAACCAATCGCTGGGTCCCACTGAGTTTTTAGACCATTAAACCTCTGGACGCTCCCTTGATATGGACAAGCATGCGTCCAAAAGGCTCCAAATCTCTCTTCAACCAATCACCCTCATGCCATATTCTAAGCATAAATGTGGGATCTCATAAAACACATCAATCAAAACCATCTAGGGCTTCCATAGGCAAATCAACCTCAACCCATCAAACATTGATACCACCTCATGGTCAAACATCACAAACCATCACCAGATTGGTCTCTACCCAAGCCTGTTAGGGCTCAAGAGCATTTGTTCCAACCAAGGTTTCTAGGACTAGTAACTTAATCCACAACTTTCTTCGGGCTTCCAGAGAATTTTTCCAACCAGGGTTTGCAAAGCGTTTTTCCAACCAAGGCTTCCAAGACTAGTACCTCAACCCAAGATATTATAGGGCTTCTAGAGCATTTGTCCAACCAGTGCTTCCAGGAACTAGTAACTTAACCCAAGATAAAGGAAACATGAGAACCAACCAAAAAAATAAAGAAATGAACCCATAACACCATGTTTATCCAGGAAATGACAAGGTTAGGAAAATCCACTGTCAATCCAGGTAATCCTTTGTGCCAATAACAAATCATGACTAATAAACCACATGCATATGCCATGCATGCCAAAACTAGTGAGGAAAACATATATGAAACTCGATACCTGCCAGCAAAACCCGTTGTAGTTGTTGATCTTGATGTTCTCTTACACTTTACTACTTTTCCTTTACCTTCTTGCTCCAATGTCCAAGTATGCCACACTCCTCCAAGAGTGATCCAAGAAAACTCTAAGTGTCCAAGAGTATGAGAGAGAGAGAGAGAGAGAATAGAAGAAAGCTCCCAAAATGGAACTCAAAAAAGTCTGTGAATTGATCCTTAGAAGCCTTTTTATCAGTGAGGCCTCTATTTTCTTCATTTTCCATTATTTTCCTTCATTTTCCTCCTCACAAGCAACCTATTACCTTTCACCTCCCTTTTTTCCTAATTTCCATTATTTTCATAAATAAATGTGCCAAAATGCCATTTTTCCTTTCCAAAGCCTTTACCATTGCCTTTTCCAATTTCCTTAGCCATTAATCAGTCACCAGTGATCCCCATCACTATGATTTTTCCCAACATTTAGTTTGGAATAAATGTTCCATCAACCGTGGTTATTAGTTTTTCTTTATTAACTTTTATTACATGGAATTTTCACCAACACTGTTACATGTTGCTTTACTGAAGATAAACCTTTTCAAGGAACCAAAATGAAGTAAATTTATGATTGTTCAAGATTGGATAATGTGGCTCCACTGATTCAACTTTGTATAAAACAATACTCAAATTTGTATTATATGGTATTCTATCCACGTCGTCGGTAGCATTTTTATTCTTGGAATAGATTCTATCTTGAAATGAATGCCTTCAACACTGATAATGGTGGTAGGAATTACTGGATGAAGGAACATGAAATTACGTAAACGTTGACGCTCCAGTGTTGGATGCAATAGACAAATTCACAACATTCTCATTAAATCTCGACATCCCAAAGCATGCAGAGAAAATATGGGCACCAATCGATCTCATCACAATTTTTTTTGGGAAGTCAATTGAGACTATGGAGAAGGGACGGTCGGTCCGAGAAAAAAATTGATTATACTGATTGTGTGGATGTTGTGAACAATCGATATAACATGCATACACATTTGACTTGCTGAATAAATACACTTCAATAGGCGTAATTGACATAGTTGATGTACAATGTTGTTAAATTTGGGTTGTTATAGAACATCAAATTGGATTGAGTCATGTCAACCTCGAATTGACTATTTCCAAAGTCAATTCCAACTCATAACTTCATCAAACATTGTTAGTTGGGCTACAACAAAGAATACATCTGAATAATCAGTCTTTTGGTAGTGTTGAATTGACATATTTGTTGTGATCCTATGTCAAAGTGACTACAATGACTCATAAGTGCAAGAATGAAGTGTGTTTTGACGTAGTGGTCACAATTCATTGCTATAGTCGACCATGAAATATTTACCTTGCTGCTACAGTCGAGCAAAATATTTACCTTGTTGTTATATGTTATGGATGCACTATGTCATAAAAGCTGCATAAATTTTGAATTTTGAGTATCATGTTATCTTGTGTTTACAATAGTCAGACATTTTTTTATCGACTATGGGCACAAGCTTGTAAAATTTAGAATCTTCTCAAAGATGATTATGAACAAGTGTTGGTTGTATCAGAGTTTTTCCTTGTAAGTTGTGACTATGTTTATACACTATTTCATCTTATTTCTTGGAAGAAAAAATGGAAAAACCACATGGGAAGAGCATGTGATTTTTAATGTGTTTCTTTGCAGGTGTATAAATTCTATGTAGATTCAAAACTACTCATGTAATTTACTAAAACATAGAAATTGAATCTAATCTACTCATATGTGGAAAGCAATTCACGATCAAGAAAGGAAATCATAACATGCGACATGATTCAACACATAAAACAAAGAATTATCTAGGGGAAAGCAACTACTCAAAACCCCTTCCTATATGTATTGCATTAATCAGAAAATAGATCAGGAATACAATGCTTGCTCAAGCCTGATCAACCTCTGCACTAGAATAATCTATCTTACTGCCTCATAAACTGACTTTGGTTGACACTTAACCAATTTTTTTGCCTACTTGGCTCCTAGTTCCTTGTGTTGTTCCTTGAGGAATTATGCCCCTATTAATTAGGAAATTCCTCATTGAGATTTTTGTAATTCATTTAGGCCCTTCTCTGATTGCATGCACCACCTGTACACTTCAGAGTAGTCTACAATTGATAGTACACTGCCCTTAAACTCCATTCTCAATTGGGCAACACAAGTTCTCTGCATGCATCCATTATTCTAGGTTGATTGATGAGTCAACTGGTTGATCAATGAGGTATATACCCCACTACTGGACCCTCCACTAGTTCTCTAACAGTTAAAACTAGTTTAACTCACAATAACTCAAATTCACTGAAATAGATTGATAGAAATTGGCAATAAATCATATCGAACTGAACTCAAATCTAAATTGAATTAACTGAGTTAATTGAGTGACAAGGCCATGTCACCTTAGTTAATTACCTCCAAGTATTTTACTGAAATTGAAATTCGAATTTTAATCTAATTTGACCCAAGCAAAGTCAAAACTAGATTTTCTTGTTGCATTTTCAACATAAGGTGGATCAACTTGCTCATGTGGATGATATGGTAGATGTATATAATATGAAAGTCAATTAGAACTTTATTGATGCTAATCGATGGGATATTTGTTTCAACTCAAGTGATGTTTTAAAGTTGGTCAATGCACTAGCTGCCTTGTTAAATTTGACTCATACTTACACAATTGTGACATGATAAAGAAGACAATGTTCAATTTATTTATTTATTATTATTTTTTTTTAATTTTTATTTATTTTTTAATTTTTTTGATTTTAATTTATATATATATATAATATATATATGTATATATTATTTTATTTTATTTATTTATTTTTTTCAGGGCTATGTGTTGGTTGGAGCTTATATAGTCGAATAAATTGAATTTGTGTCAAATATGATTTTTTCTCATGTATCACTGAGTCTGTAATGAGTTTGTAGAGTTATATATTGAGTTTGTCAGTTGTTGGAGTCTCGATGAGATCAACTTCTTGCTGATACTAGTTGATATTATAATGATAATTATTGTAAAAAAAATAAAATCTGGCCAACAACAAAAAGATTAGTATCTCTAGTTGTTTGATTTGTCCTTCATAAATGAAATTGCAAACTCAACAAGAAATCTATATAGTTAATATTTTATATAGCCATTTGCAACAACACAATAGAGCATTTCTTACAACTAGAATATACAATTTTGCAATTGAACTAACATAGAAATGTTGAAAATGCAGCAAGAAAAATCTTAGTTTGATTTGCCTTGGTCAAACTAGAGAAAATTTGAATTTCCATTTCAGAAGACAACTTGGATTAGTCAACTTGAGTGACATTGCTTGTGTCACCCAGTTAGCTTAGATAATTCGAGTTGGAATACTTGAGTTCAATTGAGCATGAGTGATTGCTAATTTGTAGCAATATAAATCAGTTAAATTGAGTTATTGTCAGTTAAACTAGTTCTAACTGTTAGAGGAACTAGTGGAAGGTCAAGTTGTGCAATATGACTTCAGTCACACTTAGTGATCAACTAGTTAACTAATCAATCATCCCAAAATTATTGTTGCATGTAGAGAATTCGAGTTACCTAATTGAGGTGGAGGTTCCAAGGCAGTGTATTATCAGTTGTAGACTATTCGGTGGTGTACAGGTGGTGCATGTAGTCAGAGGATCAACCTAAAGGAACTATGAAATCCATTTGAGTAATTTACTAATTAATAGGGGCCTAATTCCTCAAGGAACAATGCAAGGAAATAGGGGCTTGGTGTGCTGAATTGTTTAAGTACTAGCCAGATTAGTCATTCAGTAGGAGAGAATATAATTTATTTTTTAGGTTGAGCTCTGACATTGAGCTGACAATTGTAATAGCTTCTCTTACTCACTTAATTAATGAACACAAGGCTGAAGGGGCTTTTAGTAGTTTCTTTCTCCTAGATAAATCCTTGTGTATGTGTGTTATTTCTTGATGCATGTTTATGATATGTGTTTTAGATTGTGAATTGAATTCCATAGAGTAGTAGAGTAGATTTGAGTCTAGTGATTTAGTAAATTTAATGAGTAGTTTTAGATCTACACATAATTTCTACATGGTATCAGAGCAGAATTCACAGTAGAGCAGAAATTTTGAAGTTTTTGTTACAGGAGGATCAAATTTGTAGGATCAATTCTTCAGAGTTAGAAGGATGGATTTCTATGGACTAAGACTTAAGCATGCCCTTGAGGGAAGCTCGAACTTTACTTCTTGGAAGGACCGTATAGAGGCGGTGCTAGAAGACAATGGTTTGAAGGAATTTGTCAAGATTGACATTCCAAAACCAGGATCAGCTGATGTCAAGGATCTAATAGAATGGAAGAAGTGTGTAGCCAAGGCAAGGAAAATAATATTGGATGGAGTACAGGATGACATTGTCTCAAATCTCCATGGGAAAGAAACTTTGTATGTAATGTGGCAAGCAATGATAGATTTGTTCGAGAATAATAGTGACCACTGGAAGTTTCCGCTCAAGGATAAAATTCAAAATATCAAGATGCAGAAGAATGACTCTATTTGGTGGCACTTGAGTAGGTTCACACAATGTCGTGATGAACTTGGTGGAGTTAGTGTTACTATTGTAGAAGATGATTTGGTAATCCTAACCCTTCTAGGCCTTCCTAAGAGCTGGCATAACTACCAAGATTTGGTGAACGAGAGGGAGAAACTACCAAACTAGGAATGATTATGGTCATATTTGGTACAAGATGAAATAAGGTGGAATACCAGAGATGGAACTTCATCTAAGGGAGAGGATGAAGAAAATTGTGCTTTGGCTAGAAAGGGAAAGAAGGGGAAATGGAAGAAATCGCAACCCAAACTAGAATCTAGTCAAGGGGACAAGAAGAAAGACTTGTCCAAAATTAAATGCTTCAATTGTCATGAATTCGAGCATTATGCCACAAACTGTCCACACAAAAAGCAAGCAAGAAAACCAACAATGTAACCTTTGAAACGAGAATTGATACGATTACCCTTTTCGTAGAGGTAGCAAAATAGTGACCCAATTTTGAAAAGTGGTGATGCAGAATACACATTTTTTTAGCATAGTTTTTGACACTTTACATTTTTTTTATGTACATTAGTTTTTAGAATGTTAGTGATTTGCATGCTGATTTTAAAAAGTGTTGATTCTGCATGAGTCCATTTTTTTAAAAGACCTATTTTTTGACTTTAAATTTTCTAATGTATGAAATGTGAATAATTATTTTCTAAATTTAACAATTTTTGAAGTGGTCTTTTTCTTCATATTTTCTTGTTTATTTATTTATTTTGTAGTGAGGTTTTTATTTTTTTGAATAGTTAAAGAAAAAGGTCGATATTTTAAAGTTTCAGTATTCTACATATTTATATGTCGTTAATTAATTGTTCAATGCACATTAAATAATTGTCTCTAAAAAACAATAATTTTTAACAATTGACATAAAAATAACCATTTTCAACATAAATATAACTAAAAAAATTACACATTTTGATAATATTTTTTGCTAGAAATGAACATGTCAAAATCACAATTTTTATAGGTAAAATTTAACAAAAATGGTTAAATAATAGTTTTTTTTTTTTTTTTTTAAATGAATTTCATGTCAAAAAATAATAATAATCACTATTTAAAAAAAAAATAGTGATTCACTTAAAAATTAAAGTTAAAATCACATAATACAAATATTGAATACATAACAACATTAATTGAATGCTTATTCTTCTCATAAAATGTCAAAGTCAAAACATTACAAGTATAACTAAGCAATAGTTACAAAAAATGAGCTTGATTTCCAAGCGTAACTTAAATTTAATCAACAATATCATGTAACCCAAACTCTTCATCCTCTAGAGTTTCATCATTGTCTTCTCCCACAAATTTCTGGCTTCATTTTGCTCATTTTCCTTTTCTAATGGATCTTTGATGTATGCGAATATCCCAATGTATGCCTTTCTAATCATTCCATGTAATGGTGGTTGAGGTTCCTTTTCCTTTTTTGCCACACGTGATTCACAAAAATCCCCTTTCTTCAACCCAATTTCTTGCATTGCATCTGGAAGAAATTGAAGAGCATTAATTCTTTGTGAAATAAATTTGCACTGTACTGGATCTTTTTCAATGGCAATGCAATTTCTTCATTTTTGTAGGTAACATGCTAGTGTTGTACCTAATTATCAAGCACTAAATAAATAATGAAGTAAATTAGTATAATGACATATAAATTAAGAAAGAATATATTGAAATTCAATTCTATATAATAAAACTTATCTGAGCCAGAAAATAAATCCAGAACCCAATCTCCTTCATTTGAACATATGTCTATAAGATAGTTAATCAATGACTGTGGTTTTTTTTAAATGTTAACTATCTCTCCTTTTGCTTTTTTGTCTTCATATGTTAGTTTTTTCACAACAACATCATAAACGAGTACTTAGCTATGACTATTTCCATCTACCCGATTAAAAAGCATAGACATATAGCTATCATCTTTTGCCCAACTATTAATATGGATGAACTCACAATCATTTATAAATGGTTGATCTTCATGGTTAAGAAGATTTGACTTTTTCCTGTAACATGAAATAGTAAAAGTTCAATTAACTTGTACATAAATTGTTTAACAATAATCAAACATACATTTTCAATGTCTTATCATGTAAGCTACATCCTTGAGTTTGTTTTCCCCCTGAAGCTTAACAATAACATTGCCAATTGTGTGTATGAATGAAATGTCACAAATCTCCATAATGGTGATGATGTGACTTCTACAAATCTCGCAACCACTTTACTAAGAGCTTGATAAGTAGAAGGGTCACTATCATGGTCAATGTTTGGGATATTGAAACCATGGGGAATATCTGCAATAACTAGGGAATAATCCCTTTTAGGTATGAGTTTAGCAATGTCTTCACAATCGCCTTATATTACTTGATATTGAATAGTGTCAAGCCCATTCCAAATGAAATGAGTAAGAGTTAGATCAAGTTCAACATTCCTAAGATGGTGTTTCTTTAGTCTTTCGAACTTAATTTTTTCAATAATTTGAAACTATCTGGTGCTCCATTTGCATCCTTCCTCATCTTTAATAAAATAAACAAATATATGTATAAGTTATAAAATAAAAGTATTCTACAGATGAATAAAAGTAAATGTATAAATCAATATAATTTTTTAAATGCAAGATAAAAATATTTTAGTGTTGATGTAGAACTTGAATCTGGATGGTTGTGTACAACATCATCCCAACTATCTTCATTCAACAATTTAACCATTTCTTCTTATATTTTCATGTAAATTTTGTGTCTAAATAGATAAAGTAAAAGAAGTTAATATAATGATATGTATAACAACTACTACCAAGAACAATATGTTATATTTAAAAGAAAATTATAATCTATAAATAAGTAAAAATAATTCAACAAACTTACTTTTGAAATTCCTTAGGCATTTCCTCCAATGATAATTCCCCTAACCTCACACGAGATAATATTGCTTTGACAAGTTTTTCTTCCTTCACTCCTTGCAATGCTCTCCAAGTTGTGATAGTCATATCTTCTGGACGCTGCTTCATTTCAGGACATGGTTAACTGTTGCTACATATCAATGGTTTAGACCTTTAGACCTTTTGGTTTTTAATGCCAATGTTCTCCCACATGCTAAAAATATCATTAATCAATTCTCATATCTCTCTAGTTCTAAATGCCAAATGGAAAATGCTATAAGTACTTCCGAATATATCAATATTTACTTTGTCGCCTTTTGAATTGATTTTCTCTTCAATTTGATAGCCTATTTCCATACAACATTCCTTTCAGAAATCTATAGTAACATTTATCTTATCCTCACCACATTTTTCGTCAAATTCACTATGAATAAATCTAACCCTTTGGATGAAAGTCATAGACATCCTATATTCATTATCTGAATTATGATCCCATGCTAATAACTTTTCTTCTATATCTGATATACCAGCATAAATGATACATTTCATTGTTTCAAAACGTGGGTTATTGGGATATTCCTCCATCAATCTCCTTTGAGCTTCTACGGAATGGTTCCCCCCAAGCACATAATAATTATATTAAAAACATTTTGACTTATCAAATGCTTCTTTGTTGAGAAATTGAACTGGATAAAAGAGAAGCACATAATTAACCAAATGAGCATATGATTGTACCTCATGAATGTCTTCAAGTTGTGAACATTTAGGTGGTGTGGATCTTCAATTTGATATTTACATTTTCCTTCACTTGGCTTATAGATTTGTCTCACATTAAGCTGTAATATACGACCACCCTCAATTAAGTTTCTCTTTGTCAAGTTCTGCCGAATGGATTTTTTTTTTTTAAATAATGCCATCCTCTAACTCAGCTCTTGGTGTAATGATTTCCATGCTTTCTTTTGAATTTTCACTAGGATCTTCATTGTTGGTAATGACTACTTGAGAATGTTCAACTTTAATTTTCTTCCTCCTAACAATCTCATTATTAACGAGAATAGAGACATTCTTGGACATTATTACTTTTGGTATTTTATGGCTCTTATCCTTTCTAACATCAATTCTAATGTCATCCTCAACAACGACATCATATTATTCGAAGTCAGTTTTAACTTCCTCACCTTCAAAAGTAACTTGTCTACCTTTGCTAGATTTATCCACTAGAGGCATTTTTTTTTTTGATCCCTTGGATGTAGTTTTGTAGCATAATGAATTATTACTTGTTGCTTGTTTGCCATATCTTCTTCTAACCTTGAGTAGAAACGAATGATAACATTCATAATATCTTTCTCTATGAAATGAATTCCTCCCAACATAATTGAAAGATTTTCAATAAAACTATGTCAAACAAAATATCATATGTCAATAAAAACTAAGTTATAAAAATATACTGAGACAGTTACAATAACGTAAAACACAAATATAAATAACAATACTTACGATATCTTGTGAAATCTCATTTACGATTTGTTTAGAAAACTTTGTAGATACCTCTTTTGTGTCACACAATGATAATGATAACTGATATTTAATCTTGTCATGTGACTTGGGTGATTTTGTAAGTATATAAACAACTTTGGTGTCCGGTATCAAACACATGCTATGACCTTTCCTAGCAACTCATAAATTCCACTATCACTGGGGATATCAACATATAGATATATCTGTACATCTTCGCCTTCTCTTTCTTTCACATACCATACATTTTTTGGAAGCTTCACTTCTTTTGATTTCTTCTAGTATGAAATCATCTTCTTATCATTTGAGGCACTTAATAGATTTTTAGTTATCAGCTCAAGTTTGGTTTGTTCAACAGTGATTTTTGAGGATCCACCTTTAATTTTAGCAGTCTTTGGTCCATAAAGATTCACAAAAATATTCTTTGATTCCATTTTCCTATAAAAAAATAGACATATATATAAATCAGTAAATTACAAAAACATAATAGCTTAAATTAACAAACAAAACGATAAATGATAAATAATTTTGTAAAACTTAACCATTTAAAAAAAAAGAAGAACTTAAAGAAATGTAGCCCTCTCCTGCCCCACCTCAGTGGCCCCAACCATGTAGCCCCCTCCCGCCCCACCTCAGCGGTCCCAACCGTGTAGCCCCCTCCTACCTCAACCCCGTTGTCACGCCCCCAAGCCTACGATGGTCATTCAACTGTGCTGGCGAGGTGCGGCACCACCGAACACTTTCTTTTTAACAATACTCGTGCACATGGACTACGCCTAAATTCACTTCCTTATTACTTAGCTTGTGTTTCGCAACCAAGTAAACATGCAATTATCCTTTATACTTAATGAAGCCCATACTCATTCATTATCCATCGCAATTATACGACAAGAACATCAACAATTGCAACAAGTATAAAGGGGAGGGGCAACTCCCCGTAATGTGAGTCTACCTGAAAATTTATTACATTAGTTTTCAATAATACAATGCGCTAGTGTACTTGGAAAACTCCAAGCCAACACTTAGACAAATTTACAAAGATAGGCAATCTTGCCTTACAACAGCTTTATGCATCCTTTGTACAAAGAAAGGTGCTCACACGAGCCACCTACAACCCTCTGTCAAATCTGCACCAAAACCGTAAAGTAGAACCACCTCTGCACAACCTTCGACTTATCTCCAAGTCTCAACCCAATCGTACAAGTATCCAAGGCAAGTGCGTAAGAGATGTGTGCAACTCCTTCCTTGTGCACAGTTCCCACTTGTTCTGCGAAGATATGCGAGTTGTCTTCGTTGATCTTTCGATGCCTTTGGAGAGCTCCATGCTCACATACATATAGGCCTCCTAATGTGGGCGATGGGTGGGTGAAAGCCCCTTGGTCGACTCCCAAATATGCCATAACGCAACCGCAAACGCTCCTATAATGAGTCGGCCTTGCCATGTGCAAGCCACTCTCCAACGCCATATAAACTCGTCCAACACTTATCACATAAGTGTCATTGTCGTTCGGTCGGAGGTTTCCTTTCATCGCATTGTTGTTCCAAGTATCGTCGCTTTTTGTGCGGAGGTGCCTTCGTGCGGTCGTGCACGCCCGCCTGGCGTGCGAGCGCGCCCGGGCGCCCGGTGCCCGCCCGTCGCAAATCCACAAGGCGTTACACTCGTAGCCCAATGGCCCGCCAGGGGTGGTGGGTTGATTGTGCCCAACCCCTTGCCCCACCTCGGTGGGCCGTTGGGATGCCGAGGTGGGGCGGAGGCTGGGTGCCAGCCCCCTTGCCCCTCCCCCACAGGCCTGTTGGGCCGTCGGGTTGGGTGTCACCGACAAGCATGATCGGGCCCACCACACCCAATGCAGACGTAGTGGGTAAATCTGACTCATCTAAATCTTTAATTTCTAAAAAACATTTAAATTTCATTAAACCTATTGAATTTTAAAACTTGCACACAACAAAAGGGAAACTAACCTTTCAAATGCGATAATATTCCGTTGAATATGTTGTTAATAGCAATGTAGTTGCTCCACAAATTCGCTCCAAGCCTTTTAACGAACCTCGAAAAACCTTGATGTGATGTGAGGAATATTGATAATGAAATATATGTTATCGTAGAAATTATAGAATCGTTTTACGACATCGTTAATGTGGGGCTAATTTGTTTTTATAAAAACTTTAACATGTAAATTTTGTTATGGCGATATAGGGAACTATGATAAAACAAACATTATGGAATTGTTTCACCACACGATGAATGTGGGATTAATTTATTTTTATAAAGAATTTAACATATAGATCTTGTTATGGCGATATAGTAAATTATGATAAAGCGAACATTACAGAATTGTTTTATCGCATGGTGATTGTGGGATTAATTTGTTTTAGAAGATATAATAAAAATTAAAAAAAAAATTCAATTGTCTAGTAAATGTTATATAATTAAAGTAAAAAATTAATTTAGGTAAAAATTTAGTTTACAATTTTAATTTAAAGATTTAGTTTAAAATATTCATGTCATAAGAAAATTTTAGTTAAAATTTTCTAATAAATTGTACAAGAAAATTATGGAGGAAAATACATGAAACAAAATTTTTGGAGGGAAAAATTTTTGGCGAATTTTTTTGGAGGGAAACTTTGGAGGGAAATTTTCATTCTTTAAGCTATATATTATCATTAGGAGAGAGTACATTTGTATCATTCAACCTCTTCTGTTTGAAAGGCATGTATTCTTCTGATAGTGAAGTTTCGCTTTGTGAAGCATCAACATTTTCATCGCGTAACAAGTCTATTCATATTGATGAATATAATAAAAATTCTTTCACTATGAATAGAGAGTAAAATCTTCGACTTAGTCCTAATCCTAAGGACTATGAGAGTAGCATTGATGAAAGGCAGGATGAAGAATTTCAAATAAATAAAGAGTCACAGTTTCCACTTATTCCTAATCATATGGGATATGAGAGCAGTAGTGATGAAGAGCATGATGAATATTTTCAAATAAATAAAGAGTTGTGGTTTCCACTTAGTCCTAATCCTATGGACTATGAGAGTAGTAGTGATGAAGAGCATGATGCATAATTTCAAATGAATAGAGTGTCACAGTGTCCACTTAGTCCTAATCCTATGGACTATGAGAGCAGCAGTGATGAAAAGCATGATGAAGAATTTCAAATGAATAGAGTGTCACAGTGTCCACTTAGTCCTAATCCTATGGACTATGGGAGCGACAATGATGAATAACATAATGAAGAATTTCAAATGAATAGAGTTTCACGATGTCCACTTAGTCCTAATCCTATGGACTATGAGAGCAGCAGTGATGAAGAATATGATGAATCATTTCAAATGAATAGAGTGTCACGGTGTCCACTTAGTCCTAATTCTATGGGCTATGAGAGCAACAGCGATGAAGAGCATGATGAAAATTTTCAAATAAATAAAGAGTCATCAATTCCACTTAGTCCTAATCCCATGGACTATGAGAGCAACAGTGATGAAGGCCAGGGTGAAGAATTTCCAATAAACTGAGAGTCACATTTTCCACCTAGTCTTAATGCTAAGGACTATGAGAGCAGTAGTGATGAAGGACATGATGAACCACTTAGTCCTAATCCTAAGGACTATGAGAGTAGCAGTGACGAAGGGTGGGATGAAGAATTTTTAGTAAGTAAAGAGTCACATTTTCAATGTAGTCCTAATCCTATGGACTATGAGAGCAACACTGACAATGCACATGATGAAGAATATCCAATAAACATCGAGTCAAATTTCCGTTTAGTCCTAATTCTAAGGACTATGAGGGTAGAACTGAAGAAGGGAAAGATCAAGAATATCCTCCATGTCTATATTTCAAAAGCACAAATTATCATAGTGAGGATAACATTTCTCATAATGATGATGAAAATGCTTATACAAATGATGATCCAATGATGGAGATGTTTCCAGGAAATATTGTATCGAGGAGTAGGAGTAGACATTTTTGTTTCAATCCAAGATGCTCTAGTTATAAAAGGGGTAGAGAAGAATATCTGACAAGAAGAATTTCTATTAGCGCTCTCATTTCAAGTGAATGTTGTCAAAAAGGTTGCTTGAAACATATGGATTTCAAGTTTGCATTAGAGAAAAGGAAGAGATATTTGTCAATGAATAAAAGCATGCAAAATTCATATTTAGTGGGGTGCATGCAATCTACCTTGTTAGGTTATGATTATCATATTGGGTCTTTATTTATCTGTAGAAATATTTTAAAATTGTTTCATTCAATGGGTGTTCATCTGTCAAGAATCCAAGAAAAATTAGAAAAGGATCCCACATTTTATTCAAAAGTACGTCATAAATGACAGTTTGGGCCATTATCAAATGCTGCAGTGTCATGGATGAAAGAGTTCTTTTCAAAGCATGGAGAATGTATGCCAAATAGAGAGACAATACATATTCTAGATAATTTTTCAAGATGTTAAATCCACAACTTATACAAAGAATACGAAGAAGGTGCTGAGGGACATGGTCAATTTATTACATATCAATATTTTGTGAAGATATGGAATAAAGAATTCAACAATGTCCATATTCTTAAGAAGACAAGGATGGGGATTTGCAGTACATGTGCTTCTCTTAAATAAAAAATGGATAAATGTGAAGGGTCATAAAGAGGTAAGCATTCATAACTTTAATTTTTAAAATTGTATAGTCATCAACTATGAAAACGTATTTCTTAATGAATTTCTTTTATCTTGTGTAGATTCCATTGTCAAAGCACTTCAAGAGCATTGCGAACAACAAACAAGTGAAAGGAAAAAGTTGTACAAGCATCAAAATAAGTGTTATGATAATCCAAATAAATATTTGGGTTTGATAATTGATGGTATGGACCAGAAGAAAACACTTCTACCACACTTTTCGCACACCTAAACATTTACAGGGGCGAAATTTTATTCAGTATCACTTGGTTGGTTGTATGTTCTTCAATGGGAAAATGTTTCCAAGGGTATACTTCACAGCTCCAAATACTCATATGATGCAAATATGAAAATAATCATAATTCATGATGTGTTTTATCATTGGTCTGTGAATCTTCCTGAAGTTTTATATCTACAATTAGACACACTTGTCATGAAAAAAAATTGATTATTTTTGGATATCTAAACATGATTGTTGAATTGAGAATTTTTCAAAAGGTAAAGGTTGGTTTCCTTCATGTTGGGCACACTCATGACCATATTGATCAGATATTCATTCGTTTTTCAGTCACATTGAGGAGGAAGGAAGTTGAGAGCTTTCCATCATTAATTGAATGTATTAAGAAATCATACATGCCAAAGCCTACTTTTGATGTGTTGGAAGAAATTGTTGACATGCGAAGGTTTATTCTGGGATCGCATGGTGAGGAGAAATGCATTGAACAACTTAATGACATTAGCTTCCAATATCAATTTCGTATCGAAAAAATTAATGGGAAAACACTAATATGGGGCAAGAAGTATTCAACTACTGCAGAATGGGCACCATCATCAGGTTTGGCATTTTTGAAGTTCATTATATATCATCCAATATTTTCATCAAATATATTGCTATTACAATCAGTTGCTGAAGTTCATAATGCACACAAGAAGAATAGAGATATAAATTATTCTGATTGCCTAGAAGAAATAAAAAAATGTATTAGATATACATATGAGTACTTTGATATTGTTGATTCAGTTTGGTGGGAGTGTTTTTTCAATAATCAAAGCGATATCATTTCAAGAACATCAAATGAATACATACCTTTGAAAAATCCATTTATTTGGCCACAAAACATGTTAAATGAACATGAGGAAAGAAACATTGTTGAACAACAACAATCTCAAGGTATTATTAATTCTTCACAGGTAGAAGAAAGAGAAATGTATATTGGTTTCACAAGTTCTCATGCACAACATGAAGCCATGGGATACCTTTACAGGGGTTCAATACATGATATTAAGGAGGGTTGCATGATCGCAGTGCTAGCAGATGGAGATCCCATTGGCTATCCATTCTAGGTTGCTACGGTTATAAAGGTCATTACAAAAATGAAAATGTTGCAGGTGTTGAAGTACATTGGTATGCCACAAATACACACCCATTCAATGGTGTGTATAAGCCAGAGATGGTAGTTGATAAAAAAAATTGGCGGAAAGAGAAAAAGAAAGGGTACAAATATAAATCGTCGCTACACAGACCCCTTAAAATTGGAGGATGTTGACATACTTTTTTATGAATTCAATTTAACAAAGGGAGGAACTCTTTGCTTCAAGAGGATAGAGATTATGAAGAGGTTGTTACAAGAAGGAACAATGTTGAGATGGGGGTTTTCTGAAACCAGTCATAGATCCGGAAGCATTTTGAAACCTTAAATGGTGGGCATGAATGTGGACTCATATGGGGCACTAGTTGATGAAAGAGAAGAATATGGAACATCTTCATCTGCATCCAGTCATTCATCTGAATGTGAATTCTAATGGTGCGTAAGAAAATATGAGTGATTTTGAATAATTGTCTAAGAAAGTTTATATAACTGATGTTTGCATCGTATCTTGAAATAAAAAATTTGATTTCCACATGGTGTTAAATGAAGTTATGAGTCATTTTTATGTTTGTTGGATTATATGTTTTAATTATGAATATTTTTATTGTTTATAATATCTACAATGAAACAATAACTTAGAGTTATAATGTATGTTTCATTCAATATACAAGAAATGTCATTTTGATTAATTTAGTCATGTAATTTGTTCATAATGTCATGGTTTTTTAATGTTATGGTTGAAAACAATTAGAATTTTAATGTGTTTTAGATCCCATTATTTTATCTTTATCGTCATTACTAAAAAGTGTTGAAATTATACCTAGGAAAGAAAAATGCTATTCTACCAAATACATTAGTGCTTTTTTTTCTTCAAAAAAAACTATTGTTTGAAAAAAAATTGGTTTTACTGCCATTTTTTAAAAATGTTGAAAATTGACCTTAAAAAAAAACCATCGTTCTAGTATACGCACTTTTCACTTTAGCACTGTTTTTCATATTTATTTGGGTTTTTTTTTGCCAGAGTTCCCGTTTTGAGTTTATAGTTCCCGTTTCAAAGTTTACATTGTTGGCCCCAAGAGGAGCGACAAGTCAAGATTTGGCTTCATAGTTCGAGCTTGACTTTACCCTTATTGCATGCATGGTGAGCATTTGGTACTTGGACAGTGGTGCCTCGTTCCACATGATGGGGACTACAGTTTTTTTCAGTGGCTTGGAGGTATAAGATATCCATATACACATCGATATGGGAGATGATGGAAGGTATAAAATGGCCGATATTGGTATAGTCACCTTTCAGAGGAAGTCAGGCTCACCTCTCAAACTCAAGGATGTCATGTTTGTTCGGGCCTAAAGAAAAATCTCATCTCAGTTACAATGTTGGAATACCGTGGTTATGATGTGATCTTTAGCAAAGGGAAAGAAATCCTGAGACACATATCCATAGGATAGGTGAAGTGGATCAGGGTTTGTGTGAAGAAACTGTATAAGCTAGATGTGGAAGATTGTGCTACATTAAGCACGAAGGAAGAGAAGGCGCAGAGCTGTGATGTTGACGAACTTTGGCATAGAATACTTGGCCATTTGCACCATGGCACCCTGAATATTATGCAACAGATAAACATAGGCCTCCCCAAAGGATCACTTGAGAATAAATATACATGCAAAGGGTGTACTGTGGGGAAGTACACAAAACCCACATTCCATGATCAGGATAGGAAAGCACATGTAGTCCTTGAAAGGATCCACTCTGATGTTTGTGGACCTTTCTCGATATCCTCCACTACTAGGCACAAATATTATGTTATCTTTATATATGACTTATCACGGAAGTGCTAGATCTTATTCATGCGAAAGAAGGATGAGGCATTCTCCAAGTTTGTAGAATTCAAGGCATTGGTAGATAAAGAAATAGACAACAATGTGAGGGATGTCAAGAGTGATAATGGAGGTGAGTACATGTTGAATGAGTTTAAAAATTTATGTGCAAGAGTCATTCGACGGGAGTTGATAGCACCCCACAACCCACAGTAGAACAAGGTATTTGAGAGGAAGAACTGTAGTATTTTGGGATCAACAAGGAAGACTTTTCATGACCAAGGCCTACCACTGCATTTGTGGGCAGAGGCATGCAACAAAAAAAGATACTTGTAGAACTTAAGTCCTCATCAGATTCTAGGAATGATTACACTGCAGGAGGATTTCTTGGGGAGAAATTTAGATGTGTCTCACTTCAGAATTTTTGGAGCATCTGTTTACTGCCATGCCTCCAAATATTCGAGGAAGAAGCTTGTGCTAAAAAATGAGTTGGGGGTATTTTTGGGTTACAAAGAAACTCCTCACAACTACTGTCTTTAATTACCATCCCTCATAATGACAGTTGTGCGAAGGGATGTAAATTTTGATGAAGGGAAAACAATGAGATGCTTTCTTGAGAAGGAGCTTTAGTTGTAACCAAATCAAGAGATTTTAGCTCCAAAGGAGGAACATCAGGAAGTTCAGGAATAGAGAGTGGAGACATCCACTCAAGCAGAAACATCTAGAGAAGGAAGAAAATGAACGAGAGAAGTTGATAGGCTATTACATGATGCTAGAAAGACTGTGGGAGCACCCATTTCTCAGCGCTGGTAGAGAAGTTAACTAGAATAGTACGTTGGCTACATGGATCTAATGACTGAGCTAGTAGAGATGAAGCCATCCTATTTTGAGGAAGAAATAGAGAAACCAATACTGGTTAATGAAATGGTAGAGGAGTATGATTCCAATGTAAAGAACAATGTTTGGGAAGTGGTCCCAAGACTAGCAGATAAATCAGTGGTGGGTTTGAGATGGCTCTTCAAGGTAAAGCATGTGATAGATGGAAGCATAGAGAAGTATAAGGCCAAATTTTTGGCCAAGGTATTCTCTTAATTTGAGGGAATTGACTATGAGGAAAATTTTTCTCATGTAGCAAAGGTATTCATCCATTAGATCTATACTTGATTGATGTGATCATATGGGGTGGAATATCCACCAGATGGATGTAAAGGAAACATTCCTCAATGGAGTTATTAAGGAGAAGGTGTACATTGAACAACTAGAAGGTTTTGAGACCTTTGATTGAGAGTTGCACGTGTGCAGACTCAAGTGAGCATTGTATGGTCTCAAGCAAGAAACCCATGCTTGGTACACCAGGATTGATAACTATCTCACTGGTTTGGGCTTCACCAAAATTGAAGCAGATTCAAACCTTTATCATTTCTTGGTAGAAGGTAAATAGCTGATTATTGTCTTATATTTTGATGATTTAATTTTAATTGGTGATGATAAGTTGATCAGACCTTTCAAGGAGGACCTTGCAAGAGAATTTGAAATGAAGGACATGGGACTCACGTACTACTTCCTTAGATTAGAAGTATGACAAGGAGTTGGGGAACTGTTTGTCTCTCAAGGCAAGTATGCAAATGAGATACTGAAGAAGTTCCACATGGAGAGTAGCAAACCCACAGAGACACCTCTAGCAACCAGTTGGAAGAAAGAGGATGCTACTTCAGGTGAAGTAGTGGAGGCGACCATTTCTCAGCAGGTAGTGGGTTCACTAATGTATGTTGTGAACACACAACTAGATATGTTCTATGAATTTAACAAACTTAGTCAATCCATGGTTAGGCCAAGCTAATTATTTTGGAGGGCAGCTAAGCATGTTCTAAGTTACCTCAAAGACACCACCTAGTTTGGACTATGGTACAAATGGACAGAGGGAGTGAATATGTGTGGCTTCATAGATACAAATTGGGTGGGGAGTCCATCAAGCCAAAAGAGTACATCAAGAGGATTTTTTAGTGTTGGGTCCACAACAGTTTCCTGGTACAACAGGAATCAAGATTAGTGGCACTCAGCTTAGTAGAAGCAGAATACATGGTTGCAAGTCAAGCAACATGTGAGGTGATCTGGATGAGAAATATTCTTGTGGGATTGTTTGGTGAGATGATGGATCCTACTGTGAGATACTATGATAATCAGAGTTGCATCAAGCTCTCTGAAATCCCAATATTTCATGACCAATCCAAGCATATAGATATATGGTATCACCATCTACAACATTGTGTGCAGAGGCGGATAATGTTGCTAGATTACATTTCAACATAGGAACATGATGTAGATATGTTTATGAAGGCTCTATCAAAGGGTAAATTCAAGTTCCATAAAGGTAGGATCGAGGTATCTGATAATCCCTTTCTTACTGAGAGGGAGTGTTGAAAATGCAACAAGAAAAATCTTAGCTTGATTTGCCTTGGTCAAACTAAAGAAAATTCAAATTTCCATTTCAGCAAACAACTTGGATGAGTTAACTTGAGTGACATGGCTTGTGTCACCTAGTTAGATTAGATAATTCGAGTTGGAAGGCTTGATTTCATTTAAGCATTAGTGATTGCTAATTTGTAGCAATCTAAATAAGTTAAATTGAGTTATTGTCAGTTAAACTAGTTCTAACTATTAGAGGAACTAGTGGAAGGTCAATTTGTGTAGTATGACTTTAGTCACATTGAGTGATCAACCAATTAACTGATCAATTAGCCTAAAATAATTGTTGCATGTAGAGAATTGAAGTTACCCAGTTGAGGTGGAGCTTCCAAGGCAGTGTACTATCGATTGTAGAATATTTTGAGGTGTACAAGTGGTGTATGCAGTCAGAGGATCAACCTAAAGGAACTATGCAATCCAATTGAGGAATTTCCTAATTAATAGGGGCCCAATTCCTCAAGGAACAACACAAGGAAATAGGTGTGTGGTGTGATAAATTGGTTAAGCACTATCTAGGTCAGTTATTCAATAGGATATGATATAATTTCTTTTGTAGGTTGAGATATGGCATTGAGCTAGCAATTTTAATAACTTCTCTTACTCACTTGATTAATGTACACAAGGTTGAAGGGGTTTTTCGTAGTTTCTTTCCCTTAGATAAATATTTGTGTGTGTGTTATTTCTTGATGCATGTTTATGATATGTGTTCTAGATTGTGAATTGAAGTCTATAGAGAAGTAGAGTAGATTTGAGTCTTGTGATTTAGTAATTTCATGAGCAGTTTTAGATGTACATATAATTTCTACAAGCAACAACACAAAATTTATGATAAAAGTACTTGCAACAACAAAGAACAATATTCAAGAACAAGAAATCAGATAAGCATAACATACACATCAAGAGATGAAGCACTAAAAGATGATGATAACATTACGTTATAATGTTTAATTTCCTCGGTACAAAAATGTAGAATTCTTGGATTGCGATAGAGGTACATATTTAGATGGTTGATTTGGCATACATTCATTTATTTTATGTTTAATTGGAAGAATCCAGGAATCAAAGTCACGCACTTGACTCATTGATAGAGAGAGTGAAAAGGATGCCTCCGAATAGGAGAGGAGTTGCTTGATGGTTCTTGGTTGGAGTAACAATAAATATGGTTGAGAAGATTGTAGAGAATGTGAACAATGGAGATCTACAAAAAAAATTCCATCACTAATGAAGAATTCATAGTAAACCTTATATGCATGCATCTTCCTATCCCACTAGTGGTTGTTACGACTCAATTACCTATGCAGTTTAGTATGCATGGTTTATGTACAATAAGGATACTTCTGAAAAAGAGTAGTGGTCCAAGACATTGATGCATCCTCGCTGGGGATGCGAAAGGTATTGAGGGTAAGGGTCTATTATACCTATGTTATCATCATACATGTTATACTCAGTAAATGATAGAAACACTCAGTAAATGTCAAAAGTAAAGTAAATTGTTGGTTGAGAGCGGGTACAACCGCTTCAACCATATCTCTTATGTATAAATATATATCAAGTCCAATAGAAACTTGGATTGGAATTCTCTTCCCAATATATTGTATCTTGTGTATTCTCATATGTGTGTGTTCTTGTTATTCTATAATGTAGCCTTTTCTTGTTCATACTTATTGTATGCTTATAACAAGGCCCAAGGTAGTCTTGAAACATAAACAATAAGAAATAATGAACAAGTATGGAAGAATAAAGTGGTATAAAATCATTATAGTTTCATTGACTATAACACATTACTTATATAATTAGAGAAATTTGTGTTTATATGACTAAAAATGTTAGCCTTTATATATGCTAAATGTTACCAAATTTTAATAATTTTAGCCTTTATTAAGTAAATTTATTATAAATCAATAACATTACCTATTAACACATGTTAGGAATGACATATATGACTAGTTTATGACTAAAATTACATGATTTTTTTCCCGAGGAAAAAAATCATGTAATTTTATTAATAGTAATAAGATTACATCCATACATCCCAATAGACATTCCTATTGGCCTTATGCCCTCAAAATGACCTATTCATAAAAATATCATATCTACAAAAGGTGGGATACTCTAAATATGTAACCTGAATTAGCTCAATAAGTGAATGTCTCTAGTTCAATGCAAAACTATGATCATGACCATCCCAATATACATTAACAACATTTATTAGTATTTAATTTAACTCTATTACTATATAGATATTTAAAATTGTTTTATCATGTAAATTAGGATGATTCACATTCAATTGATTTTTGTATGCTTGTATCATGTACCCTTGCTTTCTGGTAATATCCTCACTATATTTAAGGTCAATGCTATTTCCAACTATCATGACCATAGATGCATCCCACTAATTATAACCCCACATGCCCCACTAGACTGACTTGTCGTTATCATTTTTTTGTCCCACTACATAACCTACTTGTAACTAACAAATACTTTTTCTACGCTACACATTTGATTCTTTACTTTCTAGTAGTAGTACAAAAGAATCCCCTTTTTCTGATAAGGGATGCTTCCTTGCAGGGAAAATTTTAAGAACCACCC